>JAOBRG010141103.1:0-12362 GCA_027574985.1 Umimayanthus nakama | reverse complement strand
CGCGAAGAGTTCTTCACAAAACAAATCATCACAAGCTGAGTTAACAAAAGTTGGGTTTAAGTGGCCAGCCAATATTACCTGAGTTAAAAAGCGTTATAAGATTATCTAATTCTTGACAGTCCAGTTACTTTTATCGAAATATATTCCCAGTATACGGTTAGTCTCTTGGATACAGTTTGTTTCTTAACGTAGAATGAGTTACGAGATATCTTGAAAACTGAATACCTTAAACTTCCTTCGTATTTCCTTGCATTATGAAAGCAAAGTAACTTCTAAGTTTACCTTGAAAAACTTGAAATGCTCACTGCTCCAAAATTCCGACCGATTTACTTATCTTGTGTGTGTTGCCATATCCTACATGCCAGGCAAGCGAAACTGTTTTGAAAACATGTTTTCCTGCCCCAATATTTTCGATAATCGACGGTGTTCTCAACACATTAAGCTTATCATTCAAAGCAAATTTCTAGTATTACACAGGGGACTTTGTGTAAAGAGTTTGCCGCTAATTGTTTTCAAAGAGTTCTGAACAATAGCAAAGAACTTCTCTCCAATAAGCGAAGTGCTTGCTGTTGTTGAACCCTTTTGATGCACATGTCGACTAGTTTGGGCCTTTGAATTTGCATTTGCTTTACACCCTTTTTGAAATTGCCGAATTTCTGTCTGGTGCTTTGTGTTAATTGTTTTCAATGAGTCTTTCAAACAGTCTAAACTATGTCAAGTGTTTATGGGCTGCTAATGAACTGAAGTGAAATGAACACCGCCAAAATGTTTACACAAGTTGATTAAGTGGCTTATAAAACTGAAGAATTGAAGCCGCTCTTTTTGTTCCGTGTTTTGGGTAATTTGAGCGGCAAGAGAACGACACAATTTTTTTTTTCGATCAAAGGCAGCGCTGTTTAATATCGAGTCTTTCACTGATTGCATTGTTCATCTATTGTGCTCATCAAACGCCCAGTTCCTTTCAACAGTTTTGGAGTCTTAGCTGGCAGTTACGGACAACTATCGGCAAACAGCTCTATATTTACTCAATGCTTACGCTTACTCGCAAATAACTTAAATAACAATGAACTTATTTACAACTGTTACTCGTCTTTACATGTGTCATATCATTTCGATACGCAACAAGAAAAACTGAACCTTCTACAAAGTTGTTTGGTCTTTTTACCCACGCGATACTTTTGTTGCGAAATGTTGCTCAGTGTTTCAAGAAATATTAAAATCCACTCAGCATGATGCTACTAATGATTACTAATCCGAAGTAAGGTTCTAAATTCTAATTCTTTTGTTTTAGGTTATTTTTCTAAAGTTTTTTGAAAATGGGCGTTGTGAAAACCTATTTAGCAAGTTGCTCGCACTAATTTGCAGTGCTTCGCAAAGCAATCCTAAATAGCGAAGATGAATTCGACCTATGTTGTGTAGTCTTCTGTACTGAATGTGTATTTTCTTGCGAAATACTAGGTTTCTTCTTGCTTAATATGACGGACAAAATGAATACGAATATTTTGGATAAAACTAAACTACATTCAGCCCGACAAAAAAGTCCCTTATTTCCTCTTTCATTTCTTGTGTGCGCGCAAACTAACAGAACCCGAATGCAGGTATACCTACATGTAAGCTATATTCTTTCATCATTTCAAATTCAAATAAACTGAAGACCACTACTATTTAGTATAACTTAAGTGTTTTATAATTTGAATGCTAGCCCACAAATAATGCTATTCAGCATAATTTGTGTGCTAGCTTTGAATAATAAAACATAGTTTACACAATACCGGAAAAGATTACATGCCGACACAAAGGACTCGTTTACACTATATCGGGAGCTTTCGTACCGCGCCGTTGTTGAAATCATAGCGGATTGATCTTCAACTTACACTACACCGGGTAGCTTTCGGACCGTTGTACAAACCATAGCGGATAGGCCTTGTGTTTACAATTTACCGGATAGCTTTCGTGCCGTTGTACAAAACATAGCGGATAGGCCTTCTGTTTACACTATACCGGATAGCTTTCGTTCCGTTGTATACGTACTAGGAGCCAATAGCGGATAGAACTGTTTACCCTAAACTGGCCATGGATAGCTTTCGTGCCGTTGTACAAACCCTAGCGGATAGACCTTCTGTTTACAAGAAGAACCAATGTGACAATGAAAGGAAATAGAACAAATAAGTATCTGGGTCTTCGTTTTTCCTTTCAACGTACTCATTCGAAAAAACTGGTTGTATGCCCCGACCGGGACTCGAACCCACGTCTCCAGGTCTCCAGTCGGAAGAGTACGTTAAAAGGAAAAACGAGAACCCAGATATTTATTTATTCTGTTTACACTATACCGGATAGCTTTCGTGCCGCACCGTTGCCTTGCTCCATGCAGGTACGAAACTCGATGTTTTAAAACCACGGACGGTTTTCAGTAACTTCCCAAAGGTAAACTTTAATACATTTTTTATATGTTGTCTAAGTGTCCATGTGAATGCGAAACCCGCAAAAAAACTTTTGTTACAATTAGTTTTAGGTTGATCCAGTATAATGACTGGACTAAACAAAAAGTAGAAAAGATCTGTTTTAATTAAAAACCCTCTTTAAATTGAAAATAACAAAACATCGGCTCACCACATCTTCATTCCCATCACGGCAGCTCTGCATCCTTCTCAGCTGCCGCCGCTGTATTTTTTGCTTCATGTTGTAAGTTGAGGTAAGCGGGCTTTCGCGACTTGTTTCGAATCCTTCACCGTTGCCGTGAGTGGCTGCAGTGATTGTTGCGGCGTCTGCTGACGTGGCTGTTAATCTGCAGGTTTGTTGTTGGCTTGCTCACTTGGAGGTTTGTTTTGACTAGTCACTCTAAATGGGTGGGGGAGGAGGAGGCTACAACACTTTTTCCTAGTAACTCTTCATAATTTTTAAAAAAGTGTTGGGGGAAGGTGAAGCCACCCCAGCTCCCCCATCCCCCCCCTCCTCCGCGGGCCTTGCACTGTCTTATTATAAGTAGAGTGTTTCCGCTATAAATTTTTCGGTTCAAATATTTTATAGATGCCAAAAGTCACGAAGTTGATAATGCTACACTCCTTTTCTCAAGAGAATGGCGAAGAACAAATGTTATCGAACCAACCAACACGACTTGGAATCAGTTGAAAGCGTTACAACAGCAGGTGACAACTGTTTTAAAAATCAATAAGAAAAAGCGTGTTGGTCTGCCCAGAACGCATCTCAAGGACATCAAATGGAGAGGGAAGCATGTCTTCTTCCATGAGTTTAGCAACCCCAACACGTCCCAAAAGCGCGCAAGAACGCTGCTGAATCAGCACGGGAATGGTTGTTTGATGCTGCGTTGAAACTGATACCGCCAGCTTTGGGATTGTTCGGCCCCATTCTCGACATTTTCAATTGAGTATGGCCAAAACATTTGCGTTGTGTTCTGTAGATCAAGTAATTCAAGTGTTAGAAGAACACTATAGTATTCCACCGGATGTCAAGATCATGGCGTCTTTTGACCGGCTGTCGACGAAAAAACGCCACAAATTGTTTAAAAAATGCGGATGAAACAAGTTTATGATGAGAGTGAACAGCCATGATTAACGGGGTAAAAGAAGATACAACTAGTCTTTTAAATTTTGGTCTTTAAAATCATTCTACAGCTAAAATTCATCCGAATAAAATTCATCATAATATCTGTTGTCTCTGATCATCACCCCCTACAATAAACCGTATCAAAGATCCAACATCTGATATTTTTTATAACAAAATCATCTTTTACATTTTCAAGGTTGGCACTAACTTACAAAACTTTCTAGTTTACAATTCTTTTTCAACGACTCCACGCATATTTACGAAAGAGTTGGTAATAACACCGCAGATTGTCGTACAAAAATGTAATCCTAGTTTACAATCACTTTTTCCCAACCGTCACATGGGTTCCTAAAATTGTTAGTATACGTAGCTCTCTTTATTGGGAATATAGCTCTGTAGAGCGGACCCGCTTGGCGCTCCACGCTGAATACCAGTGACTACAGTTTCTCTCTTTTCTCTTTATCAGTAATTATAGTTTCTTGTTACAGTGATAGTACTTTCTCTTCTCTCTTTACTTCTCTACAATCATTCGTTTATATACTTAACCCATAACAAAAGACTAATTTAAATGAACTGTATAGTAACTTCTCAACACACGTGTACAAACAATAACTTATAATGAACAATGAGAAGTAATAAACAAAGAACTCGAAAGATATTGATTATACAAAGAACTGAAAAGATTTTACTAAGTAAAAGGAGTTTCCTAAACTGTTTCACTGGAAGTCCAGATAAAGGAAATTTGTTAGCTAGGGAAACATCCTTGTTGCACAACTATGATCTTAATAAAGATAATCAACATGTTAATTAAGCACTCTCTGGCAGAACGGGACCCGCATTCAAACCTCTGGTGAAATTCACACTTCAGACTTTTACAACCTCCACCGGCATCATTTATGTTATCGTTCGCATTTATATCATCACCATCACCATACAAATCTTATACGCGCTCATCCGACATAAGAATGGGTGAAGGGGTCCCTAACTGTTCAGCTTCTTCAAAACCCATGTAATCTTCCACGCCCACGCAATCTGCCTCGACCGTTTCCTTGTACCATACAAAACATTCTCCTAGCACCGTTCCTTTCAACTTGATTCAGGGCTACAAAAAATATGGCTCAGGAACTTCAATAACAGGCATTCCTAAACCTTGTAGTGTGAAATCATATAGTCCAGAATTTATTTCTTTACTTAAAAACGACAGGCTTGTAAACTTTTATGATGTTATAACACACACGTTTGAGACCTTAAGCTTGATCTCTCAAACACATGACGCCCAACTCCTTTTACTTTTCGCGTCAGTAAGAACAGACTCCGTTTCTTCGCAAACTGTTCTGCGTTCTCCTCCAAGTGCGTCAGATATCTTGTAAGTTCAACGACGTCCGGTCGAGCACCTGCCAGCTCACTTTCAATGCTGTACAGGTAACTTCAAGCGCATGACCTTTCAAACTCGAACCGCGCCACACCTGTCTTTTAATGGCAGTTCTTTTTGCAGGTGTCGCACAAACTGAGCAATTTCAACTTGTTAAAAACCTCCTGCATATCTGCCAGTTTTCTTTTTTCGGCGAGTCTCAGGGACCATCGCTCTTTTACGGCCATGTTTTTTCTATCTGCCAATCAAGTAACTTGTTATCTTTGTTTTTGTAAATAAAGGCGATATCCACCGTTTTCTTCAGGCAGAATGCACGACTGCAGTCTCACTTGATCTTGCGTCTGTTGATGGTGGTCGCAAAATAAATACCCGTACGGGCGCGCACCCGTTGCATCTAAATAAGCCTTGCAAGCTTCTTCTTCTTCTACTCGCAAATATCTGAGTAAACAAACAATTCACATCAATGCACTATCCTCGGATTTTTTTCATCAAGTGTTGTAATGCCAGTGTATGGGCGTGGTCCAGCCATGTTTCCCATGGCCCTCCTGGGAACGGATTCTGCGCAATGTAGATACAAGCCACGTGTCATTGTGATGCGTCCCCCGCGTCAGTGTGTGGCCATCAAATCACTGTTCTTCACGTCACTCCTTAAATCTTCCAAGATCAACAAACCCGGTTTTTCTTCTGGCTTGAATATGTTCTCCACAGGCACAGTCGGCAATCCTTTGTTAAACGCCACACCGTATTTACGTTTCAACATGTCAAACAACGGGGCCTGCCACGCCCTGCCGTAGCACAACACGGCCTCTTTGGCGGCCTGTCAAACATATTAAGGTTCCTTGTACTTTATCAACTGTTTTATGAAGGTGCTTTTGCCTTATTGACGAGGGCCCGAGATGATCATAAACGGGGATTGTAGGTGCGGATCTAATCCCACTGCAGACGTTCACCCATCGCAGTTCAGCGATATCTGTACCCGTGCAGGTTTTCATGCTTCGTTTGACTCTGTTGGTCAATGTGATACGACGTCTCATACCTATGCGGCAGCAATGAACCATTCGCATACTAGCGAATATAACCACGTTCACAGTCACTTTGTTTAAACGAGTTCCCTCTGGCGCGCATGTGCAGCAATCCCAGAGCGTGGTGTTCACACATTGGAAGACTGACTCTAAAATGCCGCTTGTTAATCACATGCGTTTTACGCTGTCCCATAAAGTTCGTGAAATGTTTCGAGTACATACCCGTAACTTTTTGTAAAAGCACATGCTGCGACCATTTTGATAAAGCAAACACTTCGCTTCACTTCAGAGTCCACTGCTACAAAATACGCGCAGTTTAAAATTTGGCACAAAAACCTGGTCGGTTCACGAGTGGCAAAAAAACCAATACCAAGAGCTATTGCTTCACTGTAAAGACGGTCTTGACGCAAGAACAGGAGGTATAGGACAAACTCAGGAATCAAAGTTTTCCTTCTTTAATTGCGCTTCTATTATCATTTGTGCGTGAAAATGGAGCAAGCTGGAGTAGTTGCTACTGAGCTTTAGCTTATTCCAAATGACGCATCAGCCTCGATTCCAGGGTTTTTCCCTGAAAAATGGGAGCTAGGGCCCAACGCTTTAGGGAAAATGAACCCGGCAGACTCTTGCATTGCTTCAACTTCGAGTTTGAAGAAACAGTAAGAGCTTCATTCGCGGCCAACATTACCATCCCGTGCTTATCCCTGTTTCCTAGTTTTAGTCTTATAAGCTTCTGGTTTGATATATATAAGAGGTGTAAGGCTACCCAACATAACGTAGCATGACGTGACATGAAGTGAAATTAAGTGAATAGACGTGACATGACGGAACGTGATGTGAGGTGCAAAGAAATAGGGTGAGGCGACAAGAAGCGAAATGAAATGAAGTGAACAGACATGACATGACATGACGTAAGAAGATGTAACGTAAAGTGACGAGAAGAGCGGAACTTATCATGCAGGAGATGAAATAAAATAAAGAGACAAGAGATGGATTGTTGTGACGTGATGCGAAGAGAAGTAGTGTAATGTAATGTAATGTAGTGTAAAGTAACTTGACGTGATCTGAAAAAAACGAGGTGACGTAACTTGACACGACGTGACGTGAAATGAAAAAAATTCAAGTGACGTGACATGACATAAGATGAAAAAGAAGAGAAGTCACTAAGTGGTGCAATGTAAGGTGAAGTGAAATAAGCTGACGTGATTTGATGTTACAGGACGTGAAGTGAAATGAAGTGAAAACGGTGAAGAGAAATGACATGACATGATATGAAGTCATATGAGTGACGTGACGTGATATGACATGACGTAAAGTGCAATGGCATGAAATGAGATTATGTGAAATGGAGTGACGTGAAATAGTGTGAAGTAGCAAGCGAAGTGAAGTGCATTGAAGCAAAACGGAGTTGATGTAGAAACACGATATGATAAATTTAGCAAAGATAAGCTTAGCTGGTTAGTTTGTAAAGCAAGTCTGATCGACGTTTAAATAAAAAAACATACTTTATTTAAACACGTTCAAAAACAGATTAAAGCCATTAAAATGCATCCATAAAAGCTATTTACACTTTGTTGATCATTCTAAAGCATATATCTAAAACCTTTGGTTTGGGATAAAACTAAATAACTGATTACAATGCAAAATGAGTCTATTTTATCTGCCCAGCAACTTTTAAGATTTCGGATCCAATGTTCAGTCCAGATTTTGATCTTCTCGATCCTCTTAAACATATTACAGCAGATTTGAGCAGGTTAAAAGATGGTTTAGATCTCAACCAGTGAATAATGGTATTATAGGTCATTTTCTTTGGCTCTGCGAGCTTCTGCGCTAGCTCTGTCATGAATCTCTCGGCTTCTCTGCCAGTTCCACCATATGGTGAGAACACAAGACTGCTGAAGGAGCCGTGCTCGATATCTATTACACGTTTTCTTCTCATTCTCGTTACTCTTAAAGGTTTTGTCGAGTTTCTCATTCAGTTGGCTTTTTGCGAATGGGTTGAACACCCTTACATCAAAGAATGCCTTCTGCCCCTTTTGCCAGAAACCGCGAGCACTGACATCCAATCGAGCTTCATCGGACGAGTTGGCACTGCTGCTTAGCACTTCTCCTGTCAACGTCTCAAGGTGCGGCTCGACCTGAACATCATGACATACGTCCTTGAGAAGAGTTGCAAACAGGTCTCGCGCATCATCATGCCTCCTATAGACAAACCCGCCTTTCATGCACGACATTGCGTGGTCAACATCAAAACGCTTGCCGCATGGACACGTCGATGGAATGTTGCTTTGGTGTCCACCTGTATCTAAGACGGAGTACATCGTAGAGTTCCCGTTTGTTCAGGCTGAAGTTTTCTGACTTTAAAGGCAAGATTGTTAACCAGCCCGAGCCGCCTTCATCCTTGCCAAGTCATTTGCTCTTAGTTGTTTGGGACTCATATTTTCACGTAGTTGCTGTAGGAGACTGCTGCCCTGCTCTTCCGTTTGGCAATGGCTGTTCTTGTGGTCTTGAGTTGTTAGGAATCCACTGAGGCTGTTCTGTCTTGATTGTAGATATGCTCAACCAGCTGTTCGGTAGCAGCGTGGGATTTACAAACTCAAGATCGGCCATGGTTGAGAAGAAAGGTATCGGCAAACCACCTTTCTTCACTGGCAAGAAGAGGAGGAGTCGTTTATCAGCGGTGTACAGGTGACAATCTGCGACTGTTTGGATAAACACGTTATACAGCTATTTCAAAAAAGGTTGTCATAGTCAATAGTCGATACTGGAACCGAAAGGAACTTTGGGTACACTCATAATGAGTGATATTGCACCAGCGAAGGTTGTTATTGCATTGCCGTGACATTATACGAGGAATCTACATTCCATATTTTGCAAAATCAATGCTAACAGTAATGATTTTTGGTGCTGCTTGGGTCCCATAGTTCCTTTCGGTTCCAGTATTAGCCGAGACTATTGACTATGACAACCTTTTTTTAAATAGCTGTATACAATTGCATCCAGGGTGCTGCTTGATGTTTACAGTAACGGCATTGATTTAAACTAGTGTTTCTCTGTCTGAATTGGTGTTTACTAGCAGATCGTTTTGAACCATCGCCCTTCCAATAAGTAATATCATCTCGTCCTTATCAGCTAGCTCAATTGGTTTTACAAAGTCACATGTCTCTGCTTCTGCATCAGCTCCTGAAGCAATCAGTAAAACAGCACAGCGGACATGCCCATGGTAGACCGCATCGTGGAGAGGAGTCCAGCCGTCTTTGTCCCTCACGTTGACGGGTACGCTTTGTGCCAGTAATACTTCTAAACAGCGGCTGCTCCCATAAGCAGCGGCTTTATGGAGAAGAGTCAGTCCGTATTTATTAGAGTGGTTCAACTGTACGCCATCTTCACTTAGTAAATCCAAGAACTCTTCGACATTGTCGTGTAAAACTGCCTGGTTCAACCGAATACTAACCAAACGTTTTTGCATTTCTTTTTCTGAGTTACTACAGTTTGGTTTGGTTTTCGAAGTTGCAATTTCTAGAGATTCCTCCACACATAACTGTTTATCTTTTGGGTAATATGACATGAGACATTCTGGTGCTGATATTTTTCGAACTCTTTTTGAAGGAGTTCGGTCTCCGTTGCGTGACAAACGATTCTCGTCACTTTCGGGTAGCAGCAAGCTTTGGGCTCTATTGTTAGTATAATTCAAGTTACTATCTATCATAATTGCATCTATTTCTTTCGATGTGGAAGTATGAAGATTTTCGATTGAGTTTCGTGAACGTCTTATCCAAACTTGCCCGGAGGTATCACTTTTTCTTTGCTTTTCGTTTGAGGTGATTTCCTTTCTGCCTTGGAGTGATTTCTGTGTACATTTTTGACGAACAATAGCTTCAAAATTACCCTTATCCACGTTACTGCAACTCTCATCTGAGCTCGGTTCTCTTACCTCAAAGAGAATCACTTGTTCTTTTGCGAGATGAAATAGAGACGGATTAGACAAGCTTCTAGCAGGAACGCTTTTTGGCCCATCAGCTGACAAGAGCTCCGAACCAAAATGAACATGGTTGTCACCTTGGTTAGCTTTCGCTTCTTTCGGTGACTGCAAAACTTCTAGTGAATAAGAACGCTTCTTTTCTTTGGATTTCATCTCCCCTTCGCTTGTTCTTCTGAACATGAAGCTCGGAAAATATTTTCCATTTGAAGACCAATCAGCGCTTCTCCGGCGCATTAAAGTGAAGAAAGAATCACTTCTACTTCGTAACCTTTGCATTTTAGACGCTTTCTTGTCCATTGATCCTGGTCGATTATCACTTTCGACTGTTCTGGAGCGCCTTCTGAAATCAAATCCTTTAATTGAAGAATGCATTTTTATACCCGGGTCTTATCTGGCAAAGAGCTCCGACAGTTTTTAATTACTTCTCATCCAAGCTGGTGAATACAAAGAAACATCATGTTTATGACAACGGCTTGTCGTCCAGCTTCATTCGAGTCTTGATCACAAATCCTCGCAGTGTCAAAGTATTAACTCTTACTCGCATATATTTTGTTCCTCTAAAATGCATTAACGATTGTCGTTATAGACTTGGTCCAGTTTGAGGAGCTGCTCATCACAGACGTTGTCCGGCTAGAAAACACCCGTATTCGGTGCTAGCACCTTGGCTTTCTATGTTTCATATGTTTATGGAAATGAAAGTTAATGACAACAAATGAATCGTTAATCCCTTAGTCATTTGTTTGGGCCTAATTCAGTAATTGCTTCCCTGCAAAACGTTAAGGTACATATAATATAAATTGACTCGAAGCCAGTGAATATCTCACAAAAGCGTTATTTCTTCAATGAAATGTTGCTTTCATTTTTCACGACTCCCAAACCTTCTACGGCAGAGTTATAAATGGCCCACTTAAAATTCACAGTAAATGAGTTTTAAAATAGATTTTTCACGCCTATGTTATATGCTAATTGCAATTTAATTGTTTAAGTTCATATATAGCAATCACATGTTTACACAAGAAATAAATGTTTGGCTATTGTGAACTTCATTTTTGTTAAGGTATTTAGACAGGCGGTCACTGGTAATCCTTATTTTTTTGTTTCTCCCGGAAAAATAATTTTGACTCGTGCGTAATCAAATGCATGGCCTATGTCAGCCTGTGGGGTGGATCTCTTTGATTTTCCAATTCTCCCGTCAAGTTAACCTGCGTAGCAGCTGTTTTTAAGGGATGGAGCAAGTAGAGATCGGGCAGTAATGAACTGGCCGCCATACTGGACGCGCGAGCGAAAGGAAAACTAGGGAGAGAAAAAAATTATCGCGAAATGATAATACACACAGTTTGATTTTAAACAGTTTTGTCTTCGTGCTGCTTATTTGGTTTGTCTTGCTCACTAAACTCTTCAGTTCCTTCTATTTAAAGTTTATAAAAGCTTTTGGCTACCAAACGACAAAGAACAACAACAATTTATTTCGTATCTTAGTAGGGAAGCCACCAATGTCGATGTGTTACACGACATACGTCAATCTGATGTTTCTCTTGGGACCCCAGGGGGTACTCGACCTAAGTTTGGGTAGGGGGGTTGCCGAACGGACCTTGAAACCATGATACTGAAAACGTTCAAGAAAATCTTGAAGATTCGATACCTTGTTTATGATTTTTAGGTAAAACTCCACTCATTTTTTGACAGAATGCGTGATTTTTATAACCCTGTTTATTAAAAGTCTTCGAAAATCTTTGAATTTGAGACTCTGTTTATGAGCGGACGGCCGAAAAACCATGCCCTTAAGGGCGGCACGGACCCGCATAGCTTGTGTATGGAAGTATCCCCCGGGTTTGGGACCCCTACCCCCTTAGAAATGTCAGACGACTTATCGATAGTCCTATTTGAAACAAACAGTTCAGTGTATGACCTTTATTAGTTTATAAATAATAAACTAATTGTACCTGTGAGTACAGCGTGGGCTTAATAATCGTATCAGCAAAACTGAAAAGGGTTGCATTGATGCTTTATCGGATTTACAAGAGATACAGAAATCGTAACGCTAACATGAAGCAATTGTCAAGTTTCCAGTTTGTTTATAAATTTCAAAATACGGCATAAAAATACGAAGATTGTAATTTTTTGTTTCACTGATTCACTGGTTTGTTATATGCTAATGTAATTATTCACCTCAGTGTCAGTGAAAAGCCTAGTATACTAGCATTCGCGGCTCGGTGAATATCGATCCTGGCCTATTTACCTGCGCTCGGTGAATAAACGCTGGATATACCGTGTCTGATAAACCAATTAGCGCGCGCGAATAGTGCTATTCACCTGTTTGGTTAATACTAATACTAACATTACACTACATACATTATATTACATTATATTATATAATACTATACTATATTATATTATATTATATTACATTATGTTATGTTATGTT
>JAOBRG010140992.1:0-18837 GCA_027574985.1 Umimayanthus nakama | reverse complement strand
CTTGAACCCCACAGTCCTTTTCGGTTCCAGTATCGGACTATTGACTATGACAACCTTTTTTGAAATAGCTGTATACATGCATGCACACATACATACCAACATACATACATGTATACATACATACATACATACATACATACATACATACATACATACATACATACATACATACATACATACAAACATACATACATACATCATACATACAAACAAACAAACATACATACATATAACTAACATACGACAAAATCATACACACACACACCCAAACAAACAATTTCACCATGTACTTTAACTCCGTTTGACGAGGCTACCTGAAAAATAGTATGCTAAATAACCTTCATTGAAAAAGAAATACTAAATAAAACTGGTTACGCAACCATTTTGCATTGTTTTCTCGTACAATAGCTGTCATAATACCCGAAAATGTACAATTAATCTTTTCAAAGTTTGACCGCGCATATTGATGTCTACTGAACAGAGCTCAAAATAACCCAATTATAAGCAACCTCGGGAAAGTTCCAGAAAACATTGTCAAACTTTAATAAATGCCAATTCAGATCTTCCTAAAGTAAATCCTTTAACTTTTATTGAAAAACTTATTTTGTTGTTCAAGTAAGGGGAATTTTTATCATCTCCACAGTAATTATAGTTGATTTTGCCAAACTACATCATACGGGTTATATTACATATAAAGTTGCTAGCATCAAGAAAGAAAAACCAGAAACGTGCGAGGTAAAATTAATCTTGTACTTTTAAAGAGACAATCCATATTTCCAAAGAGCATCTCCGGCTTCAAATGCCGCTTTTGTGTAGTGAGTTAGATTTATAACTATACAACCTCGTGTAAGACCAGCCAATGCAAGTGTTTTAAGATTGTTTGCTTCTACATTTGGAATATCTGCTAAAGGTTTTTGGTTTCTCCAGTTAAGCCTTGTTTACACGGTGCAAATTAACCCGGTTGAACGCCACGTAAACAGGGTATAAAAATTCTGTCGTGTACGCAAACACTGTTAACTCGGGCTCGACCCGGGTTAGTCTATTGTGTAAACACTGCTTGGGTAAGTTTTAACCCGGCTCGAACCCGGATTAGCTTGTGCTGTGAAAAAAGGCCAATCACAGTCAGCAATTTTACTTATATTTATGCAAGTATATCTGAACGAAAAGTTAAATGTACAACCACATTCATATGTGTTAAAGTCTCGTTTTCTTAAAAAACTAAATGAAAACAATAAAGAGTTCAGTTTATAGTCGTTGCTTAACTCTTGCCTCAATGTCGCGCAAACATTTACACGGCACTTGAGCTTTGGTTGCATGACCTGATTGAGTAAAATAACGGTCAAAATGTCTGAACTCCGTTGTGCTCGGCTGGTCGCAGCTTTTACTCAACAACACTGTAAACAGAATTTAATTGGAACATAGAAATAAACTGTTAGAGAAAAAAATCTGCGCATGCAAACGCTCCATGTGTTTCTTTTTCGAATACATTGTTTTCTAAGTTACATGAATCGTCTTCCTAAATTTTGATGGCATTTAGAGTATTACAAAAAGAATTAGGAGTAATTTAATATACAACGGTCCTCGCAATTATGAATAAATCCTTATCAAACGGTTCGCAAAAGTTTACCTTGCAGTTTTGAAGTAATTACGAGACAAACAAGTAATTCTTAACCTAAGTTGTAGCAATCTAAAACCTCAAATTTCGTTGTTTTTTGGTTTGTTAGTTTCTACTACACTTGTTGCGCTTTTTGTTTCATTAACTTCGTTTTAGATGCAGAATAATAGCGATGCGGACCGTTAAATTTTCTGTACATTTAAATTTTGCCTCGTTCACTCGGTACTCACGCAACCGTATTTCCAGATTATATACTTGGAATCCATATTTTATGCATGTTTTTGAGTTGTAATTAACTAATATTGTTGTAAACTCACTCCCAACTCCAACTGAGTTCAAGACTAAGATATATTGTGTCGATTCAACATTCAAATGCCAGGTGTTCACTTCACCTAACACAAATGGCGAAATCGTTTTCAATACTTTTCTACAGTTTTCCTTTGCTGTTATTACACCGACTTAAGTGACTGCTTGGTTCTGCCCCTTTCCGAAACAGTAAGACTCTTTTTCCCGACCAAAAGGGAAAAAATAATTATATCACATGCCTTTGCTATTGTTTTTGTTCGTTCTATAAATATAATATTTCCTAGTACCCAAAAAAATACAGCTAATGACCAGTTGCGTTTTGACAAAACATTCCGCTGTATACAAATATTCAATTTACCTGCAAAGTCGTCGCCACTGACAGTTTCGTTGACTTTCTTGTGAGCTGTTGTCACTACATTTGGCTCGCTCGTTGGAGCAGTCAGGCATGTGCTCAACAACACAGGAAAGAAAATTGCGTATTTGATGTAGTATGTTCTTTTACCCATGTTTTGGTTAAGTTGGCCTTTGTCTTCTTTACCACTGATAGACGCAGTGCTCAGAAAACGAAAGAATATGGTGACATAGTTCTTGTCTTCCAAACCACGTTTCCGCGCTTTGTTTTATCAACATCTTCTGTAATACCTTCCTTGAGCTTGAAATGGATTCCCGCTGTTCCGTAAACAGCTCTGTAGCAACCGAACACCAAGATGAGAGGTTAAAGTAGAAAAAAGCAGAAAAGTATGGAAAGTATTCAAACTTTAGTTTAAAGTTTGTTTTGGAGTATTCACAGCCTCCGAAGACCAGCTGATTACAACTTCCTTCACACCAGCACAGCATTTGCTAGTTTTTCACACACTATGTTTTTTTATGGTTCGTTTCTTTCAATGTCATTAAAACTACTTTTTAAATTTAAAAATGCATTCATAACACCCCTCTCGTCACTGATAGGTGGTTGTGTCTGCAAATTTATCATATTTCAAAGAACTGCTAACAAAGAGATTTGCATTTTCTTTGAAATTGGGAAAACGGCTCTTGCGTAGATGCAATTACTTTTCGGCTCAATGGTTCGGCAAATTTAGAAATTTTGTATTTCCCGACAAAAACTTCAGGTTACAACCGCTTGCGCCTGCAGTTGCTTTTTTAATCTGTGGAAGTTTTCTCTGATATTAGTTCAGATAACTATTTCTTTTACTCATTTTATTATTTCGGCGGTTGCTTGACAAACGCTTGTATATCGGGCCACAGTTCAGTAATTAGAGTCATGGTGCTCCTACGACAACTACACAATAGGTTGCCAAGGAAAATGGACAACTATTAGTCCCAAGTTATTTTGTAACTG
Source organism: Umimayanthus nakama (assembly GCA_027574985.1). Classification (NCBI taxonomy): domain Eukaryota; kingdom Metazoa; phylum Cnidaria; class Anthozoa; order Zoantharia; family Parazoanthidae; genus Umimayanthus; species Umimayanthus nakama. The sequence goes on along the minus strand of JAOBRG010140992.1, from coordinate 15,577 downwards.
TCTTGCCAGCAAGATCAGTAGATTTCCCAATTCTCTTATGTATGCACTGAGTATTAAGTTCTGTTCCGTCCTCCCAATAAGTTTTGTCGAGACCTCACGATATTGTTCTGCCAGGCTTGCATCAACTACTGGCTATTGACCCAGTATGTTATGGCACCAGTAACACCATTTTTGCGAGCTATGAAAACCATGACAACTGGTTCATACAGGCAGACATCCCAAGAATTGACAGACAGATAGACAGACAGACACAGAAAATATTTTCAGAAAGAAACCGTCAAGATGAATGACAGTTTTAGCTTAATAGTTATTTAAAAGAGGTTGCGTAAGCTGAAGTCTTAAATTAACATCGCTGAAACGTTTCATCTTGCCTTTTGTAATAGCGGAAGTTTTAAATCGAATTTAGTAGAATTAGCCTCATTAAATTATTTATCTCGATGCACGTTGATTATCATTCAGTGTGGAAGTAAAAAAGTGCGGAAGTCAAAAGAAATACTTAACTTAGTATAATATTAACCGACCATATCTATAAGAATGTTGCCATTGAGGTTAAAACCGGGCAAAAATTTAGGAACACGCTAAAAAAACACCTCAGACTGAAACGAGATCAGATCTGAAAATCGGGAATGGGGGTAGGGGGGGGGGGAGGGGAGGTAGTATTGTAACCTGCTAGCCCGAGGCTTTAGTTTGGATGGGGGTGTACCGCTGGGTTCGTAAAAGTCCTACCCTTTGCACGAGTAAATTCTGCGAATTAAGCGAATATACAAAAATATATAGTGACTGGGCACTCGAAATAACTATGGGAGCTAATCTAGTTGGGTGGCCACTTAACAAAGTATTAATATGCAAAAAAATAAATCAGAGATAATTGGAGGGAAAACCGCAATAATACAGACAATCAAATCAAACTAGTAAACTTAAATACATACAACGCATATCTATAATAAAATGAGAAAAGGGATTACACGAACAGTTTTAATTTTTTTAACAAAGTTCTATTAGTTCAGTTCCTCAAACTCGATTTTACCGAGCGTTAGAATACTCCAAACGTTGAGACCGATCGAATTTCTACTGCGACTTATTCGGCTCGATGCCTGATCACAAGTTAGTTACGTTTGCATTGTTTTAGGAGTTATTTTCTTTCTGATGTTGTTCTTATGAGTACTCTAAAAAACAAGAACAGCTTTAGAACGATTGAGGCTGGAATTTCCTTTAAAGTTAAGAACAATGAGGCTCGGCCAAAGTTTACTGGCTCTTACAAAATTTAAAAGAAAGCATGTAAGATAAAGTATATTTGTAAAACAAATGTTTTGCTTAACGTTCTGGACAACCCATACGCCAAATATTTTACTCAGAAAATAGTTTTAGCCTATGTACATTTCGCCGATAAAAGATAAGAAATAAAACTTAAGATAAAACCTGATAAAATTGGTACTAAACGTATATGCAGATTTCTTCCACTCTGATGATGAGCGAACAGATCGAAAACGTTTAGTGCCAATTTTAACAGGTTTTACCTTAATTTTTATCTCTTTTAGTTTTAGTATCTAGTGCTGCTATAAATATTGTTTGTTAGAAAATGAAGCTATCTCTATTTGCTATGTGTAGTTGAACGTACACTCTCTAGATATAGTCATGTTATCAAAAACATATGAATTTTGTTACACGTACCTCAGAGGCTTCCTTGTTGATTTGAGCAATAATTTGTTTTCTTTGTAACTTTATATTTGCTGAGGGTGTTATAAATAGATAATTTTTCTTAATACTGGAGTTTCTGTTAAGGCGATGTTTTGTCAGATATATTTTTAGTATTCTAGAGAATAAAGCATTTAAACATATATCACGTCGGGCAAAGTAAACATCCCGAAACTACAACTACTACAACTAAAAGCATATATTAAAAAAACCCTTTTTACTTACACGCTATTTTTTCTATAAGGACCAGTAAATATTGGCTGAGCCTAGGGTTGTTCTTAGTTTTTCCCATACATTTGCTTAAAATTTTAGCCAAATCTCAGCCTGGATGTCCTTACAAAAATTGTTTTATAAAGAAAAAAGAGTGTATTTTTTTTTTTCAAAAACCAGTGAGAAGCACACGGAGTGAACCTTGTGCTTCTTTAAACTTTGTTCCCCGCCATTTCGTCCATCTGCAGCAGATTACTGAATTCTATTCTTTTCAAGGAGTTTCAGTTACGAACTGACTACTAAAGTCTTAGCTGCTTCTACATTCTTTTTGAGAAATTCCTTTATAACAAATTGGGGCTGAAAAATGTCAATATTTATGCTAAGAACATGCCCAAGCCTGAGGAAAAGCAAAGAGTTTTTGAAAAGTATTGATACTGCACAAAACCCTGTGAATTATTTGTCTCTCGTCTAATATTTGACAGTGCAACATCGCGTACAGTGTTGTGCATGTACAACTTTGTTATGTACAAATCATTTTTTATTGCTATATGAGGGACACTGAATGGGGATTCCAAATGTCGGTTAAAATTTCACTACTTTGTCGTTGTCGGTTAGAATTTGTTAATTTATTTGTCGTTAGTCGGTAATTTTTTCACCCGGTTTTGTTGATAGTCAGCAATATTTTTTGCCCTTTGTCGCTAGTTGGTCAACCCCATTTACATTCTCTTATCTTGCTTTTGATTTCTTGCAGGCCATCCGTATGGTAGCAGCTAAGTAAAGTTCTTATTATCCATGTTAGGGCTAAGGTGATTGTTTCTGCTGATCATAAATCAACAAAATGCAAACGCAATGCCTCTCCTGTAAACAGGATGCTTGAGTAATATCATCATTTCCTGTGTCATTATAATGGTCTGAAATCTCAGCACACTCCTTCTATTGGCCAGAACGTCTAGTTTTTAGACTGATGCTGGGTGTTCTTTTAAAAATATTTTGAGGATTCCAGCCCAAATTAATAAAACGTATCACTATGTTTCCAATTGGTTTTAAATGCGAATGGAAAATAACAAATCCTCAAAATGTTTTAGAGCATTCAGCATCAGCCAAGACGTTAGACTTTCTTGAAAAAAAAAGAGTGTATTGAGATTTCAGTCCACAATAATGACACAGGAAATAATATTACTCAAACGTCCTGTTTACCCTGTTTACAGGAAAGATATTGCAAGTGCATTTGGGAGGGTTTTCTTAGCAAAAAAAGGATGTCGTTGAATTCCTGAAAGAAACTAAGAACTTCAACCTTAGACCTAACATACTAGATAACAACAGCTTTTATTGACCTAGATCTGAAGTACAATAACAGCGTGGTATTAATGAATAATGGAAACAAGAACCATTGTGGCAATGAAAGGAAGTAGAACAAATAAGTAACTGGGTCTTCGTTTTTCTTTTCAACGTACTCTTTCGAAAAAATTGGTTGAATGCCCCGAATGGGACTCGAACCCACGTCTCCTGGTCTCTAGCAAGGCGTGACAACCACTAACACCACCGGGACTCACCATGCTGGCAACACAGCAAGTCTCGGAGTATAGAGTTATCATCATGGATGATCTCTAGGACCCAATCTTTTCTTCATTAGAGTACGCATATCCGCCTTGGTTGTGCGTTTTATTAAGGTGACCTCATCAATTGTGACGTCACCTAATTAAGGTCAAAAGATGTGTTGACTAACAAAGAACAGTTGTGCCAAAGTTTTTGGAAATCGGTCAAGGGACAAAAATTTTAAGCCAAAAAATCGAAGGGAGGGGGGGGGGGGTCAAATTGACCCCCACTTATAGAGAGGTTTTTGAGGAAAATCGTTTTCAAAACGCAATAGTCTGCATGGCAATGCTTCACTCGTTTTATTCAGCTCAGCCGAGTATGCAAATATGTTTTAAGGCAAAATAAAACGCAATAGCCCAGTATATGTATCACATTGTAGTTGATAATTACAATGACAGTTACAATGACAATGACTGAATGAAATGATATTGAAAAGATAAAGACAATGACAGTTAAAAATCGTGTAGTGCTTCGTCCTACAAGTAAACGGCGCTTGACACTAAGAAACAGGTTATATTTGTAAGAATTGTACTAATAATTATTTCATCTAGTTATGTAAACATTGGCAAACCATAGAATGAAGCGAGGTACGAGTGTTTTGAGTAAATGGTTAAGAAATAAAACTAGGTATAAAAGTTTGAACAAAAGTAAAAATCTTGTACTAAACAAATCAATAGAGACTTTTGGGTAGCTATCTATCTCCGCCCACGGGCGGTGGAAAACGCTTGTTACGAGTATTAGAGGTTTAACTGCATTAAAAAATGTTTCAAACCTTTGTCGACGTATGTTGATTTGTATTCACGAAGTCTTATTTCCCTTACAAACTGGCGGTTTAAAACCCCATCTACAAGCATGTGGTGCATTTGTTTTGCACGACTGCACGAATGCCGTTTTGATTTTGATTTTGAATCCTATCCCATGTGGCCGCGTAAACTAGAACCATTCCACAACGGCCCAGTTTAATAATTACGTCATATCAAAATTTTAGCAAATAATTTGGCTTAAGTTTTGATATGACGTAATCATTAAGCTGGGCCGTTGTGGAATACACCAAGCTTACGCGGCCACAAATGGATGTGGAAGAATGGGGCTAGATTTGAAAACAAAATCAAAACAGTGTTCGGGAAGTTCGTTGTATAAAAAATGCAAAACAAGCTTGCAGATGGGATTTTCAACCGCCAGTTTTTAAAGGAAATAAGACTTCGCGGATACAAATCAGTACACGCCGACAAAGGTTTGAGTTATTTTAAATGCAGTTAAACCTCTAATATTCACAACCAGCGTTTCCCATCGCCCGTGCTCCACCTTCCCACATCAAACTGTCAAGGGAAACGATGCCCGCGGGTGGGTGGATGGGTAGCTAAGTGTCTGCCTTCAGTGTGGCTCCAAGAGCAAAGGTATTCATATCATTTCCGTCGCCCCAGCCGACAACGATCATGTGGAGCTCTGACAGGTCGGCCTTGATGGTTGACAAGTGCACTGTGTTGACCCCGATGCCCCTGGAGTCGAAGTTGGTGGAAGACAATACACTGCAAGGAAGCTGGGAAGGAAAACAGACATACGTTGCCATGGCGGACTTGGTGTCAAGAGCAGTGGCGGAGATCGTGATCGTGTACCTGCAAAATAATAAGCCAAAGATAATGCAGGGCCTGCGAAGGGGGAGGGGGAGGGGCGACTTAGGGGTTCAGGCCCCCACTCTCTTGAAAATTATCAAGAGTTAAGGAGAAAAAGTGTTTTCAGCCCCCCTCCCCCCGCCCACTTTGAGTCAAGAGTCAGCCGTGTAGTGAAGAAGAGCTTCTTTAATAAAAACATGCGTTTTACTTTGAAACAACGTGTTTCGACCACATATACTCTTCAGCTGCCTACACGTCCAACATCTCTGGATAGAAATCAATAGCCGGAGTGTTTGCTTTCTATGGCTACTCGTAATGCTTCGCGCTTTTGTAGTGAAAAAGATATAGGTTTTGAAATTTTATAAGCTACAGAATGAACATAGTTTTCTAGAATACACATCATCTATTGCAACAAGTGTATTAAAAGATAATCATTGTTGAATGTCTCACGTGCGTACAAGACTTGTACTTTTTTGTTTGTGGAGATAACAAGATTAAGCTATATGGTTGTTTAACTTCTAACCACTACAACCAAGAGCGAGATCTTGTATGGGGAATATAAAACTGAGACCTGTTTAAAACGCTGCTCCTGTTGTTGCTGTGCTATTGCCACAAATTGAGCTAAAAAACTCAATAAAATATATGTTCGTAGTATTACTAGACTGGATACATGCTCTTTTTAAAAGAACTAACTTTATAAGAACACCCAGGCTGAGATTTGCCTGAAAGTTAAGAACAAGCTAAGAACAATCAGCAGGCTGAATCTTAGACCAGTCAATTTTAAGAAAACTATTTAATCCATGTACACAGATCTAGATTATATAAATGTATACAAAGACTTGTTAGAATTTATTGCTGGTTGGAAGAGTGCCATAAGCATGCTCGTGACGTTCGCGGACGCTGTATTGGCAGTTTCAAACTTTTCGCATATCGCTGGAAGAAACACTAGCAAACAGGTATTTCTAAGCGCCTTTTTGTTATTCCGGACAGCTAACCCACTGCTTGGAAATATCAAGAATTAAGAACAACATAAGAACAATTTGAGGCTGAAATCGCCAAAAATTTAAAAACAGCTCAGCCTCAGCCGAAAGTTTCTGGTTCTTATTAAAACAAGAGGTTCATTGAGCCTTTACTCGTTGTACGAGTGGAGACTGAAGTGGGGCTGCATTCAGTTATTTTAACCCTTGAAGCACCGATGTGTATGCAAACTGTATGTAACGAGGCAAACAATAACTTGTTGAGAAACACGGAAAATAAGTCGAAAAACACACAAACTACTTCCTTCATCCGAACTCCACTGTCGCAAATAAAATTGCGCGATGAAAAAAAGGAAAAACAATTGGGGCGTATCACCACCGGGGACACTGACCGCGTGGGACCGGGGGAAAAATTATCCCAAATATGGCAGTCACTGGACCAGAAAGAAAAAAGAAAAATAAATGGAACCCAAACTTTGATCCGTGGTACCACGAGTAATAAAAAGCGTGTTTTAATTTGCGAAGACGAAAGACTTTTCAGAAAGTCTATTGTTGTTGTTGTCGATAGTGGTGGTACTGGAAATACCGTTGGTGTTGGGTTGGTTCGATAATTCTAAGTCGAGGTGTTTTTCAGGCAGACTGGAAAACTTACTGTTTACTTTCTTAAACCTTCTTTTAAGAATTAGATATCTAAGTGACCCCACAGGTAAATGGAATTGACTGCCACAGCCATTTTCATTTTTTTTTTTTACTGAATTTTAGAATGTTGGCCGTATACGTACTAACGGGGTTTTAAAGTTTTAAAGGATTATACAGGTTGAGATTTTCAAATGTGGCCGTTTGCCGTACAAATGAGGTGGCCGCAATAACGAGGTTTTCTTACGAGAGAACGTAAGATCGTTTCGCCGGGAAAAAAATACTGGCGGAAGAAATGAGCTAGGTGGCCGTAATAACGAGGTGGCCGTAAGGCGGGGTTCCACTATACTGATACAAAATCTCGTCCCCAGATTCCTCGCGGGCGGAGAAAAATTTAAAGGGCCGCGAGGAATCTGAAACGAGATTAGCGTTAGCTCTTCGTCAAAACAGACAATGGCTGAAGCATATTATATCAACCAGCTTACTCATCAACGCAGAAAAAACATACAATTTTTTTTTCAAAACTGATCTTACAGTAGTTGTTGATTAAATCGTAAAAGGTTATTTGAACTGAAACGGTTTAGTTAAATCAAACATGAGTGGAAAAGTTAGCTATATGTTCGCGGTCAGGTTGTAATTCAATTACTAATCTTGAGGTATACGCTTGTTTTGCGCTGTTATTTACGCAGAATTAAGCGTCACTTTGTTACGTTATACATGTGTAATGTTAAATGTAAAATAGAAACATTCAGTTAAATTAAAGACATACATCTGGCATACTTCCCACATTGTTGCGTCATTTAGTGCGTGACAGCGGATCGAGAGTAGAAATTTTATTTTCTCCTTATCTATATCATATTCATGTAACTGAACTTGGTGTCTCCGGGTACAAAGAAAGATCTTCTTATAGTTTGTAAGTTATTTTCGAACGTCCAAACTCTTTCACTCGTGTCACCATGTACTCAAAGCAAGGCAGGGACACGTGCACATATCCGATATCGGCCCGGTCACGACACGCAGTAATGAAGCACTTACAAACATACACACACATCACGTACACACGCGATTACTTCCGAAGAAAAGGCACGCTATTATAAACAACACTGAGTTGCAAGAATACATATATACCAACGGCGTATTTTTTTGAGTTTACTTAACAGTGTGATTTGTTGGGAAATTGAAACACGTGAATTGTTCGGGTTTCGTTCCTGAAGTCTATATTGGAATGTATGAATACAAGACGTGCCACGACAGGTTGTTGTCAATGTTGAGCCGAGCGGGTTACACACACCGATCGGAAGCCGACGTGGCCATAGACGGCTGAGCAAATCTAAGCACATGCAACCAGCTACAGAAAGCGTGGTAAAAAGCAGGCAGCTTACAAAGGCCAGGTGTTGGACTGAGCGCACGAACGCCTTTCAAAAAAACCCGGCATTTTTAGAAGCCTTTACCCCGACTCAGTTACCGTACGGTTGAAACCGTTGAGTGTTCAAAATTTACACAGTAGCCAGAGTATAGTAGCATAGTGTTAACTTTTCACCTTAACCGTCATAGGTCAGTGCTGACCATTTGCGGCATGTGGAATTATCATGTTCTCACTTTTCAATATATAAATCCAATTCTGTCACACAGATGAAGGAATTTGCTCTGAAGCAAACGTTATCTATCTTCGTTTTCATAATTATATAGACAAACTAAACTTTTTGAGAATGACTTCAGAAATTCCGGCGTTTATTCAGTCCTGTTCACTCTTAGAAAGGTTTTCTTGAGACCAAATATTGAATAAAACTCGGAATGAGTTTAGTTTAATTTATCGGGTCAGCCAGTATAAAATGTACTCTTTTTTCAATGGAACCTTATTTTACCTGTCTATTGTGAAAAATATTGCCAGGTAGAAGTGAAATTTAATACACATTGATATTGGTACAAACTTGAAAACAGGTAGTTTTATGGCGTTTTATCACGCACATGCACAGCCGTGAAAATTCGTTTAACGTAACGGACTACTAAGTTTAACAAATCAATGCAATGTAAAGTTGGGGGTAAATCCATGCAGGCTATGATCGATCATAAATTTGAAATGTTTTTAGGGGTTTGAAAAAATCTACAAGGTTAGTTTCCTCAAAATTCTACCTGTTCTCAGGTTGTAGTTTTTCTTAGTTCTATTAGGGATAAAGCTCTTTTGATTGAATCTTTAGAGATATATATTTAAACAATTAAGGAACAAAAAGGTTACTCGCAATTTTGAGACCATTTGAGGTTTAGTTTCTGGTTCAACCTCAGCTCAAAAATTAGACTTTCTAATAATAAAAGGGTTTTTTCATACACTGAATACAATACTTTTCCTACGAACATATTCCACTATCCAGTAGGGTATGAATTTTTGGATGATACAAGATCTTTTTCTTTTATTTTAGTAGATGAGTATAGCTAAACAAAAGTCATTCTTCCATGTACATGTAATCAAATCTTAATTTTTAGTCACCTGGGTGATTCGAACAGTCTGGAATTTTATTCAGCTAGCGATATTGAGTGTGGTTATGTAACAAAACACACTAGGTTTAAGTATGATCGAGGTTGCTTTGGAAACTTATCATGCCAGAAACAAACACATACCATTTTTATACTGAATCTTTTAAGTGTGAGACCCGTCACCAGGGTGATTTTCACGAGGGTACTCGAAATAAAACAAACACAGATTTAGTGTCTAATACTTGGATGCAAATTATTTTAAGTTAATCATGATTTAACTGTTTAGTTGCCACTTACTTAATCACAACAAGTTAAATAATTTGTCGTTCTCCAGAAAAAACGGCAGTTTGAAGAAATTGGCTGATAAGTTGTCAATACTTGGCACTAATTGTCTCGCACACGTTGAACAACACAAAGAATGCATTCATTAAGTACTTTGTAGCCCAATATGGTGTGCATAAATCACCATTGTTCTCGTTAAACTCGAACGTTTTTGAATCTTTAATTGTTTTCATAGCAATAAAAGAACATTCAAATTATCAAATCAGTGGCAAACAAAGACAAAAAAGGCAATACACCTATTCGATACGCCTTTAAAAGACTCCATGAAAAAGTTCGGAGCCACTATCACTTTGCGGTCCAGCTACTAAACTTCCTCCTGAGCGAAACTAATACAGTCAACAAGCGAACCGTTAAGTACGCTATATTATACACTATATAGAGCTATTATTATTTATATGCACATGCACGTACTGAGAATCACCATAACTTAGCCGAGCCAACACGGAGAAAGAGTTTCCTCTACGATAGCAGAGTTGTGGGTTTGTGCTGCGGACATCTACTGAAAAACCCGAAATGGATAGCTGCTACAGCTTCTTCGGGCGAAAGAAAAGGCCTTTGTCATCAGAATTTTCTGTTAGCTGTAATGATATAATCTTTTCAGTGAACGGATCACACAGGCCGGACTCCATGACGATTGACTGGCTCGCAAGGCCTCCAATTCCTCGCACAGCCTTCAAGTCCAACAAGAACTACGAGAAAGCCAAGCGAATGGGGCCGTGGCATAACCCTTATCCCCGGCCTAAAACGTTAAGACGTCGCAAAGGGAAAAATGGCGGAGATCAGATCAGAAAAGAAAACATGGCTCAAATTTAAAGACAGAAAGTTTCAAAATCAAGATGACCAATATCAAAGGGAAAAGTGGGCAGTGCTTTGCTGGACTTCTTGTTCGTCCTTTCGCTAGTATAAAGTTTTGCTGACACTCGAAACATGTCAAGTTTTTCAGTGGTTGGGGGAAAAGTCAAATGACAGGAACAGTATCTGCATGACGTTCGACGATTTCAACAAAAACTGATGCTTTCACATACATGTATATATTGCACTGCCATACGGAAGTTCTCATAGCACATGCCACGTATAGTCACATTCCCCTCAAATAAACTCAGCCCGCGAATTGCTTGTTTGGAATAGAGTTACGAAAAGCTGCTTCAGAAGAGTTTCTTTCAACGACAAAGCTTGACAAAGCAAATTGAAACTATACTCAGGCCAGCATTAACTGAATGTGAACAGCCGAATCTGCAATGAACTTGAATGAAATAATGAAATAGTGGGAGGGTGTAACAGGAAGTGGTAACTCGTGCACCAAGAAAGAACTCAAACAGGAACGATAACAGTAGACAATCCAGAGCTGAATTCTAAAGGCAGCTGAAAGTCGAACTGGTGGCTGTTTTACGTCCATCATCTTAAACAAGACTGTGCTCTACGCCAACTCGCACCACTTCGATATTCACTGTACTGTGAGCAGCGGCGCACTGCTCACGCAGCCCCTTATAACCGTTGTATAACGCTTAAATTTACAAGAACCAGTAAAACTGCCCATAATTATTGTTCTTAATTTTTAGCGATTTCAGGCTCAAACTGTTTTAAGTTTGTTCTTGTTTCTGTGAGTAGTTTAAGTTGAAGAGCTGAAACGAAACAGAAATAAGGCATTGGCCGGAAAACGAAACGCCTCGAACGGCCATACATGTATTTTAAGGTTGTATTTAATGGCGAACTATATCTTCACTGTTTTAATACTGTACTGCTAATTTGAGTTACGAGTTTCGGTCAATTTTCTACTTGAAAAACTTTCATATTTATCGAGCGCCAACATAAGCTAGTTCTAAAATTTTGGACAATTTGAGTCTCATTGTTCTTACGAAAAAAAACGTATTACAATATAACTACATGTGTTTCCTTTTATAATATCAAGTAGAGAGTTTTGAATGGTTGTCAATTCTGGCAAAGAATTTGCGTAAACGGAACAACTGAAACATTATTTTTAGAAAATATGCTACTAAGTAGGTAATCAACTTCTTTATGCAATCTTCTGATTATAATATAAAGAGTCCTTTGATACCTCAGTCTATAAATATAACTGATTAAGTATGGTATGCTCTTTATAACCCTACATTGCTTTGAAAAGTTAAAACAAAAATCTTTGGAGTGTATATAAACGAATAGAGCGTAAATTATACTCTGTATAGTATATAAATAGAAACTCTAGGGAGAATAAATATTCAAACATTTCGTGATATTTGATAGCGGCACAAAACTAATGGTGGGAGAAAATAAAGAGAACTGAACTGTCTATTTATGACATTTATCTGCACAACAAAGTGAAAAAAGAGTGGAGTGAAGTTATCTGCTAGACTTTAAAATTGTTTATGACCTGTGTGAACTTGGAGAGAATTTTCAAACTTTTTACGAAAAATGCTGGACTGATTCCTTAAATTCTCCAAATCTGTTCATTCAAAGGCTAAATATTTTCGAAGTTCCGGTACCTTTTATGTCCCGATTATAGTGATTCACTAGGATAAGAAACGAACAGTCCCTCAAAGGTAACCTTTCTTTTGGATTGTTGTGCAAAAACTACGGCCAAACAAAAAAAATTAGATAAGAATACATTCTTTTCTATTTTAACATTATAAAATTTACGACAAGAGCGTTGAGGTTGAAAAGTGACAACAAAATTTAGAAACATGCTTGGAATATAATACTCCAGGCTAAACCGGACTAAGACTGGAGGAACAAATATTTGCAATATTCAAAATTAAACTAAACTGAAAACCTTCACAAACTAAAATACTGCGAGAGAGCATCAGTTCAGTTTTGCATTTAAATTTGCACAGTTTGCGTTGTAAACAGGCGATTTTTCAACTCGTAGACACAACCACGATAACCGGCGCTTGTCTTACAGAGCAACTAGATTGGAGACTAAGACAATTAGAGCAGCATTGAATGTAAATATAGCAAGAAACTGAAATAAAAACTGAAGAAGCACTGTTAAGATCATTTTCAATCTATATTCTGAGATCATTCAGCATCAGCCCAAAAATAAGCATTCGTTCTTCATGCATATGTAAAAGAGCGTGTGTTAACCCTATTCAGGCTGGGCTTTTTGGTGTCCCTTAGACTCGGTGGGGGGAGGGGGGGGAGGGGGGATTCTTAGAGCCCCTTCCCCAGTACCTTTTTTTCAATATAAGCTATTGAAGAGATATTTTCACAGTTGACAGATCATACCAAGTTTGTTTAAATTCCATCTTGTAGTTAATGATATGGCGTCATATGACTGCACAATCACGTCATTGTTGCCAAAAATCTGGATTCTGACAAATCTAGCTCATCATAAGAAGACTAAATTAAACAACAGAAAAACGAAAAAAAAGAAAAGAAAACTATGTTTTTACTACGAAAATCATTCTTTAAAAATAGATTTAGTAATTGGTGATAATGGCGGATTGGTCGTGGGAACACAAAACTGACATTTTTCGTGGGGATACAAGAGGTATCTGGTTGCAGGGTACGTAAAAAACTAACAAATCATAATTGTTTGCTTGAGCAATCAGAATGAATTATGGTTGTCCGTAAGAATTCAAAACATGTATTTGTATAGGAAATCAATTGAGTGCAAAACTCAAAATTACATTTGATCTCTTTTAAAAACTCACAAGTGCAAATAAATTCTAAATTGAACGAGAAAAGTCGTATGATTTCCTTTTAATGATACACAAGAAAATTTTCAACGCGCGTGTTATGTGGCCTTTTTTTTGCGTCAAAATAAGCCATCGGTTCACTTTCGTGTGAAATTAAGTAAGCCTTCAATTTTTCAATTCCTCGATGGTATTTTCGGTAACAGAAAGTCGATTTTGAACGCTGGTCATTTTTCACTTGCAACTTCAAGATTGTCCGCGAGAAATTTGCACTGTGTTAACTTTTTCTGCACTCAGTTAATATTTTTGCACTGTATTAAGAAAAAACTGCACTGCTCTCAATTCGAATCAGAGTCCAGAAATATTTTCATGTATATCATTACTATTCATATTAAACAAAACATATTTGTACTCAATACATCATTTTAAACCCACCAACTCTGTGTTTATGCAGCTTCGAGCCAGGAATAGTGTTTATTTAGCTTCAAGGAAATGACATAGTTGCTATATTTCAAGGAAATGTATTCATTCAAAGAACATGTAATTGTTCACAAAAAACATATTCATTTAAGGGAATTACATTCGCTCAAGAAACAAAACTCATTTCAAGGGATTTAGATTCATTCAAGGAAACTCTAAAGAATTTAATTTCATTCTAGGAAAACATATTCATTCAAGGAAATTAGGTTCATTTAAGAAAGCATATTTGTTCAAGGAAATCATATTCATTCAAGGAAATACGTTAGTTCAACCTGGAAGGAAACTACGTTCATTCAACAACATCGTGTTCCCGGACATAGCACAAATATTTATTCAGCAAGTTTCCCCCAGCCACTTGACAATTATTATATGCTTTATAATTGCTATTTTCTTGAATAAAATGTGGCTACAATTCTGCTCTTTTCGATAAAAGGATGACGACATTGCTGGTGTCGAGAGTTTCGGATTGTATAATAACTGTCCGTGTCGCCCTTTGTCACCATCGTGCGAAGAAATGCCATCTAAATGGCTTCTCGTTTCCGACACATTTCCTTCGCTAAACACCTGCCAGCGAGCCGTTTATATCTTAAGAAACTGTTGAGCACACTTTAAACTGTAAATTCCTGCTAAAATTATACCATTGGCCTTCTTTTGGAAGTCGTTTTCATCGACAAAACTTACCCCAACACTCCGCAGGGGCGGATCCAGGATTTTCAAAAGGAGGAGGGCACCAACAAGCGCCAAAGGCGCGAGCCTTCTAGGGGGTTTGGGGGCATGCCCCCCAGACGTTCTTGTAAATTTGAGTCTCTAAAACGGCCATTTCCAGCATTTTGAGATAAAACTTGTACTCATTAGTACTAATTTTTTGCTAGTAAGTTTTGCCTTGTAAAAAAAAGGGGAAAAATCTATAAAGGGGGAAGGGGGGGGCACAGGCCCCCCACCCCCTCCCCCCTTGGATCCGCCACTGACTCTCCGCCATTTACTCATTAACGACAGCAGATCCGCAAAGTCAGCCTTTATTTGGACATCTCGGAAAGCAACCTTCCGTTCGAGAGTTATCCTATAAATAGCTTTAGTATAATTGATATACCCTAACGCGTGGACTGGGAGTGTCCCTTTCGCTCCCTAAATTATTTTCTCTTGGTCAACCCAATTGTTAGCAAAAGTTTTCAACCCTGGGCTAGCGCCGGCTCACTTTCGAACAACAAGGGTCCAGGACGCTTTCTCGAATAAATATGGCGCCCTTACAAATGGATACTGGACTGCGTTGAACATTCTTGTCATCAGTGACAAGCTACTTCACTATTTCATTCAGTGTTTTCGTGTCAACAAGCTAAGGGTAAGATCATTTCTTAGTGGTCTACTCAGATCCCCTAGCGAAATTGTGTAATGTCTGATCTTGATAAAGAGAGCTTACACATAGCGCCATATGGTAAAAGGTTGTTATCAAAAACTGTTGTCTTCAATTTCAAATCATAATTTACAGTATATTCACCGCCTGCTTTCTTGAATTTTTCCAAGGATTATGCTGCACCGGGTCCTCTTAAAAGCCTTGTGTCTGCAACACGTGCCTGGCTTATCAATGCATCACTGAATATTTTGTCCCGGTTCTTGGGGAATGCATCCCCTCCCCCCCCCCCAAATCCCTTCCTATGAAAAATGTGGGCTACGGACCTAGATTATGTAGTAATTTCATTGGGGTATCTCATCAGTGGAAACAGTTTTAGCTAATCCAGGCTCATGCTATCTTATTAAAGTAAAAAAAGTAAAGCTGTCTAGCTAGTCGCCACCTCAAAGTACAGAAGCAGCACAGGTCACGAGATCGAACTGAAAGCATCTGGTGGCGCCTTTGGCAGCCGCTATACAGTCCATGCATGACCTCGGACCACAGCTCCAAACACCGGGATCACTACCCTACTCTTTTCGA
>JAOBRG010140881.1:0-17138 GCA_027574985.1 Umimayanthus nakama | reverse complement strand
AGAGAGAGAGAGAGAGAGAGAGAGAGAGAGAGAGAGAGTAAGAGACAGACAGACAGACAGATAGATAGAAACAAACAGACAGAGAGAGAAGGTAAAAGGTAAAATTTGGCTTTATTGACATGACTTTTACGGTATTGTCAAAGCTCATTTCATAACAATAACACAACTATAAAAATAAAAATACATGATATTTTCAATGGCATTACATTATATTATATAATATGGAGAGAATAATAGCAAGAAAGATAGAGACAGAGACATAGACAGAGTGAGGGAGGGGGGTACTTAATTTGTAATGGCCCTTTTATAGAAAACTCGAGCTCACGAGGGGCCGTGCTGCTAAATAAAACTTAGCATGCTTAAAGCTTTGTTATTTGCTAAAACGTAGAGCTCCGTACTGTTGGGTGCTTGTTAAAGAGGAAGCTTAATAGAAAGGCTGTGCTGGGAACTTGGAGCTCTGATCGAGGGGACTTGCTAGAAAGCTTAAAGGGGGCCTAAAAGGTAACTTGAACCTCGGGGAGGGGGGGGGGGTTCTTAGTAGCACGAAATCATAAAGAAGAAAGTTATTTGAAACTTGTGCCCTGGGCTTAGAAGTAGGGGTTAAGAAGGGGAGGGGATGGGTAGTTTTTATGAAAATAGATAATAAAGCACTTGGCTGCGGCTTGGTATTGCGCCCATTAACTGGACTTAAACGTTTAAAACCTCAATTTCGAAAAACCTTTGTACCAAGTCCGGATATCCAGCCAGATAAGAATTAAAGCAATTGTTTTGCTATATAGAATTTGTGGTTTATTTGAATACCAATTTTTTGTTACAAAACCCAAGTATTTTTCGTATTTCTGTTTTTAAAAAAGCTATCCATAAAAGTTTACATTTAAGGTCTATACGTATTAAACTAGACCGCATCAATTTATATAAATTTAAAATTGTTTGTGGATGAATACTGTTACAATTCTTTAAAAGAAATTGCTTAAAATATATTCTGTCGAAAAATATGAATAGAACGATTAACCAATAGTTCATAACACTTTAGTGAACAAACAGGCTTAGAAATTTCTGAGACATGTTTCGTCAAAACTAAGCAAAGTCATCTTTTTAAAATTATTAAAATGACTTGTAAGTTCAGCAATGATACTTGAACTTGTTACAAAATTGTATTATTGACAGCATTCTTAGCCATCCTTGGGAGAAAAGAGTGGAATGACTCTGGTTTTTTCATATTCGTTCGTAGTTGACGTTTTTATATTTGCATATTTTGGCTGTTTTTTACGTAGTGGTAATACAAATAGGCTGATGTGTTCCACAGGCTGATTGTAGGCACAGACTATCAAATAAAAGCTTTTGGAATACCTTTAAATAAAACTACATTCAATGTACATTATATACTGTACTATAAAGTATTTGTATTGTGTATAGTTGAGCTTATAAAGCCGTTTTTTCCCTAGGTCTACCATCATCGTTAAAATCAAGGGCTAGTCAATATGTTACACGATAGGCAGACCTAGATTTATAAACTTATTTCATAAGATGTTTCAAACTAAAAATACTCCCAACCAGTAACTTTTTAGGTTATTGTCTGCACTAATCCCGCTATTAAACTCCCTAAATGCGTAAGTAAGCTTCATTGCACTACTTTCAAGACAGCATTTCCGAGCATATCTCCTCTGTCTCCTAATCATAACTAAATTTTGTTAGACTTGCCGCGGAAAGCAGAAAAGGCTATTTTTTGCGAAAGTCTACAACATCACTTTTTCTTTTTAGAAACTCTTTACATTTCCACTATGTTTAACCTCTCGGCAAACCAAACACAAGAACTTACGTTGCATGACAAGACATTGCTCTACCTGCAATCAATCTTTCGTAACTTCAAAGAGAAAACTGTTAAGTCCAGCTCAACATTTTCTTTGTGTCTGGCAGTCATTTCGTTTTGCGGGCTGCCAATATGGGCCGACACTTCGTTTGTCCGATAAACACGTTAGTGACATATGATGGTTATAAGCGGTCTGCAATATGGATACTTCAGATCGGTTCGTGTAGCTATGATAGTAAGAATTTGACTAATTATAACTAATATACGTTTTTTTGTTATAGGAACTGAAATAATAAAGTGATGTTACATCGAGCATGTATTTGTACGAATTTTTTAAAATTGGTAGTAACACCAATTATGCACTTTTACTTTTCAAAAAACACAAAATAAATTGTCATGTTTTGTACATTTGGCTGCGTTTAATTGACAGACTAGTAGCAGCAAACAAATATTGTCAATTTATACGGTTCACCAGGATACTCGTGAAAAGCTAAAGTCAGTTACTTCTTTCGCAAAATGGTACAACTTGATATTGTATGGGATTCGTCAAAGTGGCCAAACTTACCTACAATACACTATCACCAGTTGGGTCAAAAAAGTTGGTACCGTGTTCTTTTGTTATTTGTCACGCAAAGTAACACGATTTCAAGCTAACAGCTGAGTTAAGACCTACAAGTCTCTGCAATTTAGTTCTGCTTTTCACTGTTTACATATGTTTTTCCAAACGTCCTTTTAGATTGCTTGGTCAATCAGTACGGGCTGAGGGGAATTCACAACTCTACACCAACGATATCTGGAGTGTCTTGGACGTTGGCTTCATTCTCGCTTTTGCTGTATAGTATTCTGTTCGACTTGCTCCTGTAAGCGAAAACCAAGAAAAAGCTTGTAAGCATGTCGTCATCTTGTTAATAGTTGGAACCAGTTTTAAAACGGGTTAATAATGTATCCGCATGTACGAAGTATACATTTACTCATGCGAGGCGGTAGCTACACTTTTTCCTTATAAGAATTAACGTCTAATTTGGGGAGGAGAGCTGAGATTGAATGCTCGTAGATATTTTGAGGATTTCAGCCTCAAATCGTTTTAAAAGGTTCTTGTTTATTTAGGATTGTACATTCTTAATTTTGCACTGAGTTTCCATTCATAAAAGTCAACCTAAAGTGGAACTTAAACCGCATCAGGCGATGTTGAACGAGCACTAGGCATTGTTTTCATATATAAACTTTCGCTATGCACTGAACACAGTATGTCTGGGTTGTGTCAGCTTCAAGCTCTTATATATAAAAAACGTTCTTATAAGAAAAAAAGAGTATAACCCATGCAACGCACACTTGAAGTGCCGGTTTACAACCTTCAGCTCTTGCCAGCAGCGTGCAGTAAAAAGCTTATCAGAAAGATTCAAATAGTAGGGAAAGCCGCGAAATGCAACAATAGGGGAGTTTGGTCATTCTGTTATGCCCGAGTTGGAGCTGAAGGGAAATACTCTTTCAGAAACAAACAATTTTAAACTGTTTTAGGCTTGATTGCAAAAGTATTAGTTATAACCGAAAAATCGCCTGATTAAAGCCGGTTTATGAGAGGGAAAGTTTTTCTCTTGATCCCCAACCTCGAGCAAACCAACAATTGGTATCTGAGCTCAAACCGAGAAGAACACTTCAAAACGGCAAAAAATGTTTTTGAACTTTTTAGGTAACGAAACCATGTTTTTTTAATTAAAAAAAATCAAAGAAATGTTTAAAAGAATGCAAAAAATTTTATTGAAAAAATTAAAAGCATTTTTATCAGCGATAAAAATTGAAACCCATTTCAAAGTTGTTCTCAGTTTTGAGAGCTCCGAGCGAGTAATGCTGCGTAGCCTGTGAATAGGCTTTGCGGGCGAGGGATTGGGGCGAGAGAAAGTCTCTACTCTCTTCCCAGTCTCCTCTCATGCCTTTCCCATTACCCCTTGCCCTAGTCCCTCGCCCAACAAAAGTATTCACAGGCTATACGGACCTTCTGCGAGTACAATCACAGGGTCGGTTTGGGCGCTCGTCTCACTTGTCCCAGGCCCACACACCTTGTTCAAATGCTCGGTACTGGCGCAGCCCGAATCATTATCGGATTCCGAGTGTTTCGCTCCAAGCCGTACATCCATCATCTCATCAGAATCGTACCCATGTCCAGTAGCAAACACTTCATCATATGTTTTGTCTGCCTCTTCGATCTTATTGTGATAACGATGACTTGGACCGGGATGCTTCGCAATATCCTTCACCGTCGGTTGTGCGAGATAAGGTCGAGGGTTTACAAGTGACATGTTCTGAGAAGTTGAGTTAAGGCCCTTGTTCCTGCTCTTGTCCTGTTCCCGACTCTCCTCATAAAATACGTTTCGTTTATATTTTTTAAGTCGTTCAGTGTGAGGAAAGAGCTGTTTGCGCATCAAAGGCGTTTCTTTACGAACGTTTTGCGTGTTTGATTCATTCGCCTTGCGTGACATTTGCAGGAAAGTTGCCTTGGAGGAGTCGGGTGTGTAGAACAAAGGTAGATCAGTAGGGAGATGTGATCGAGCCGCTAAACATTGCCCTGACCCCGACCCTCGATGTGATTCTCCAGATCCAAAACTTTCACTGCTGCTACCTCGAAACGCCTGTTTGTGTAACGACACGAGGTTCTCACATGATTTCGACGACGTAAGATTGTCACACGATAATGAGTTTAATCTACTTGGACCACTCGTTGAGGGCACTAGCTTAGACTTTGGGAATCGACCAGGACTCGTACAACCGTGAGCCTCATTCTCCGGGATATCCTCAGTTGAGGCTTCTGTATGCTGCGACCGCCTTGGCACATCATGCAACGAGCGTGATCGTCTTCGGTCTAGTTTCATAGCAGCATTGTTCTCTGATTTGGAAGCTTTATTCTTTTTGTGTCGTCCAGATCGTGAGTTTTTCAACTTGTGAAGGAAATTAATTTTGAAGTGGGTGTCATCACCAAATATAAGGTTATGCAAGGATCTGGATTTTTTCATGCCTGAAGACTGTGGCTGTAAGTATGTAGGTTCAACGGTAGGTTTGATGGGCTCTGTGGGAGTACTTGAATATGTTGGTTTAGTTTCTGTCGACGCAAGAGAAAAGTTCTTGTCATTACTTTCAGAAGGCCGCTTCGCTCGCTTTCGTGAACTGCGCTTTCTGCAACCTGCTTTGACTCGCAGACTTTCTTTCTCCTGTTCTGACAATGCTGTGGCTTTCTCTAGCCACGTCTCAAGACGTTCGCAAACTTGTTGCGCAAACTTTTCTTGTACAGGTTTGTCCAGCGGGACCTGCGATCCTACGCTGTTGTCATATTGGTCCTCCGCAGCTCCTTCGGAAATAATGTCAGATTCTACGCTTTCCTTTCTAGAGCTAGAAGTTTGTGAGGTGGGAATACTAGTATCAGAGTCTTTACTTTCTACGCTGCCTTGTTTGATCATCCGACGAGGGGAGACTGCTTGCTGCTTGTCTTTCAAAGTACTCTCTTTAAGTTTCTCAGAGAAAAACGCCTCGAGTTCATCTAAACTTTCCCGTGGTGGCTTGGAGCAGTGTAGTTCTGATCCCCGGCGAGAGTGATCTACAGAACTTGGTGCAGGAGACGCGATAACAGAGTTTTTACCAGACCCAGAATTTAACTCGTTCAATGCTTGAAGCAGGTTTTGCATTTCTGTCCCACAACTTCCCTTACGATCAAGTGTTCTCAAAACCTCTTCATCATTCATGCTGGGGTCTAACTCGTCAGTGTTTTGAAGTTCGTTTATTGATTTTAGCAGCTGTTGCATCTGATTATCCAACATGCTGTCTTTCCTATGGTACTGACCTTGTTCTTTTCTCAAATCGTTATTATTCATTTCCTGCGAGCTCTCCGAGCTGTCTCCGCTAGCTTGCGCGTGTTCTTTGAGAAGCCGCTGAACGTTGTCTGGATCGCGGGCTAATATAGAAATCGCATCTACCAAAGACGCACGTTTTGCAGTGCGGTTGCGTTTGTCTTCCTCAAGGCATTTAACGGCGCCTTTAACGGACTTTTTTCTTATAATTAGGCCCTTTAAAGGGCCATCTAGGACGTCCATTGCCTCATCTGAGTGCTGCTGAAGCAAATTGTCAAGCGAGGCTCGTCTAAATTGACGCCTCTTTGTCCCGGGACTCGAGGATAATACATTGAGCATAGTTTGTGACTGACTCCGCTGACCCACAGTTAACTTGTATGAAGACATTGACTCGGGGGAGGTAAGTTTTCTGTCCATGCCAAGTCTTGGTTTTATCATGTTTGCTTTTGACGTGGCCATTGAATTAGATTTAGTAAGCTTGGAACCTGGTGCAAGAACGGCCAGTTTGCACCGCGACTGGCCTGGAACTAGCTGGTGCAGAGCAGAGTAGAGCTCTTGGATCTCCCCTACGGAAGCCGATACTCGGCGCGTTTGTGGATCCATGGTTCTTGCCCCACTGAGCTCCGACTTTAGTGACTTTTCTCCCTTCGTTTGCCCTGCGCAAATTGTGTTTTGTGATTTGCCAACCTGGCGGTTCCCTGTAGAAGACAAAATCTTAAAATTAGACAGTTTCGGTTGAAGCAAACAGAATCACTGGGATATGTTTCAATTATGGTTTAGAAAAATAATGAGAGCTTAAGTTTGGGACGGTTTTCTTACTATAAAACTGTTCATCGTCACAATAGTTTTACCTGAGATTACTTTTTACACATTAAGCAACAGGTGAGATATGGTAAAACCTTTACACTAGGGAATACTTGTATGTAGGCTCGACAAATTTCTACTAAACAAAACTGAAATTCGCGAGGCAAGCAACGGGAGTACAACACGGATATAGTGAGTGGGCGAAGGACTCACAAGAAAGCGTAGGTGTAAAATAAAAATAAATAAATAAATAAATAAATAACTTTATTTACGTCTCAAAGTATCTAGCCATGGGAATAATTTGGGAGACGGCACATATCTCGGCGTTGAGGCTGATGTTACGGAGGGAGGAGAACTCGGAGAACCCCGAGAAAAACCCTCGAAGTCAGAATGAGATCAGCCAAATGTCAGCTCACATGCGAATCCCAGGGTTAGAACCCGGGTCCGTAGAGGTGGGAGGCGCGCATGTTAACCACTCGACCAACCTGACTTCTGTGTGTGTGTGTTTGCTTCATGCTTTGTGCGACAGCGACGGCCAAAATCGGAATCGTCGTGTTGTTGGATGAAGGAGCTCAGGAAACAGATTGACATTGCTTTCAAGAGACCATCTTGAGCTTTAATGAGCTTTGAACGCTAATTAGTTTCACTTCTAGCTTCTGCCACCCGCCTTTGACATTCGCGGGTGAGTGTTCATTTCTTATCATTACAAGTTCGTCTACTGCAGTTCATTTGCAGTGAATACACGCAAACAATTTGATTGAAGAGTAACATTCGTTTTCGAGCGGATAAAATATCGGAATACTTTATCTCAGCAAACAACTCATTTACTTCCAATTATTGAACAAAAATTATTGTTTTCTGCTTTTCGGAAGTTGCCTAATATTACCACCACGGTGTAAAAATCTAGTTTGCGTTTGCTGGTGGCATTTCATATAATAGTGGCAGCGAAATGTTACATTTTGGGTGCTAAACACAGCCGTGTGCATATCTGTGTAAAACTAATAAAATAAGTCAATTTTACATATAGTACAAAGTGTGAGGCAGGACCAATTTCTGGTGTGAGATTCGATAAATCGGGTGTGTTAGTTTAACGTGCACGGTGCGGTTTCAAAAGTGCAAGTGTTCAGACGATAGTTTTAAATTTTTAGGTTTAGTTAATATGGAAATATTGCAAGCATACAATTTTAAAGGAAAAGAAGACAGTCGTGATGGACAAAACCATGCATCGGTGCCTTCGTAAAGCAAACGCTTAAAATGATGTGTCTCTTAATTGTTGTATCTCCGAAATGTGGCTTTGAATATTTCATACGTTTTAAAGAAAATGAATTACGCGATCAGTGAATGTCAACAGCGAATTTAAACAACTTTTAACGTGTAATTTTGTGAAATAAGTGTTAGAAAGGAACACAACTGGTCTACAGACTTGTAAACCTGAATCATAACCTACCTTGGTGGGAATTCGATTGTTCAGCTCCCATATCACAATTGATATCAGGCAAAGAGCATAAATACCGCTGGTTTACAAGCTAGCGAACCTTTAAAGCGGGCTCTTTCAAATGTTTTTAAAGAAGAGATGAAAAACTGTTTCAGTCTAGCATAACTTAAGTTTAAAAACGAGAATAAACAAACAATACTGTTTCAGTATACAGCCCAAATGACTCGTGCACTTCTTTTGAATTTATGTTTATAAATATATTGAGTCATCGTGCCATTCACCGTCATCAATCATTATTCAGTAAGTTTGATCACGTATTCCTCACAAAAGAACTCGGAATTTAAATGTCATGCAATTTGCTGTTACTTTGTTTCTTAATCGTTGCTTCAGATACATGCTTCACACAAGCAAACGCCCCCGAGCACTATTTCTGTTCAGTTGAAACATATTTAATTTTGTAATCATCATCATCATATCCTATTTCATTTCTTCTTTCAAAAGAGAAAATAAAAACTAATTTAAAAGCCAGAGCCTTTCAATGATTTCACTAGTATCATGCACTTTTGCTGTATTGACTGGTGTTGAAAAATGACAAGAAAGTATATGAACACTTTCGTTTTACACGAGTCATCAATATCACGTGCACGTATTGTGGACGAGTTTGAACGCGACTTCCGAAGCCGATGACCAAAAATAACCAAAAACTTTGGCAAACACAATAATTTTTCTAAGTTTTTGCAGAGCGTGTGAGCTGCCTTCTGCTTTTTAGTAACCGTCTGGTTTGGTTAAGAGCACGATTAAGTGTACTTGGATGAGTTTAAAGGACCCTTTTAGTTTGCATATTTACAGATCGTCTAATGACCCTGGGCTTTACGTTTACAGTGCATATTCAATGAATTGCGTATTTAGCATTATTTGTTTAATATGAGCACATTTTGTTGCCTCTTTATTAGTTGAATAGCACTTTAGGGTGAAAACGAAGAAATTATCAAAATTTCAACCTTAAAATGTTTAGCTGTCATTTGCTGTCAATATTGCCACAGTACTTTTCGTCTTTACGCATTTTTCCCTTTTATGAAGAACGGGTTTACGTACGTACTAGTATGAAACTAAACATCATCTATTATTTATTAGTTTAGAATCCATATTTGGTTGAAGTGTTGCATGTTTTAAACATATTTTGTTCTTCTTAATGAGAAAGATTTATGCGGAAAGTACTTCGTAGATTTAGTTGAAAAATTTGTCAACTAAATTTCTAAAGAAAATTTCTATTTGTTTTTTTTTTCGATATATAGAGTATAATTGGAAGTATTCAAAAACGTCTTCAATGGCTAAAACTTTTGGGAAAATTATTTCCATAAATGACAAGATTACCATAGTTGTAGCTTTTTAAATATAAACAAAGAGATGATGGAATTATATTTGCAGCAAACTTACAGTATTTATTGTTAACTCTGCCATCCGCGATGGTGTAACCTGCATGTTCACAGAGAATTTAAGACAAGGATTTGTTAGATTTAAAAGGATTTGTTATCATTAAAACGCAATTCGACAGCTCACTATCAGATGTTGAATAAGAATGATTTGAACGCATTCCACTAAGCTCTTAACATTTCATGGTAACACAAGTACTGACCGGGTTGAAAACTAGACTGAGAAACTGAATAGATAAGAACTAAAGTCTGTCTGATCTGAGGCTTTGGTCAGCTAGCTAGGAGACAATAAATATTTTAAAACAAATCCCAAAGTGTGGAGGGACATATGGCAAAGCACGGTGTCTAACTGACACATATATTTCAAAAGTTTTGACACAGTCTCAGTCGAGTGTGTCTGCTGTCGGCATGTATCATTCAATATCAGCTGATATTAAGCAGTATAGATTTAGGCCTTCAGGCAAATATTCACAAAAATGTCATGCTAGCTTTCTGAAAAGTAACGTTCCAGTCGTTGATTCTATTAACTATGGAGGTTGATTATAACAGTCAGATGCACCACATCGGTTGATCACTGGACAAAAGAAGATTTTTTCTCTTGCACTTTGGTCATTTCCATAGACATGTTGTTGAACGACAAAACGCTCCAAAAATAAATTATGAGAATTTGACCGAGTCGAGTATGGCAGCTCGACGGATTTCCACATATGGACCGTATGTGTTTATCCATATTTGACTCCTTATTGTTTTTGTTACTGAAACCAAAACGTTGCTTCAGCTATTTCCACCTGCTTCAATAAACTTTCCTTCTTTTTCATTTTCTTTTTGTTCTAGCACCCACTAACAACCGAAAGCAGTTGGTAGGTTCAATATAGCAAATATTTCTTGTTTGCCATACTTGACACCGACCTAGTTGAATCTAACTCCAGAGATTCAAGTGTTAGAATACACTTTTATCTCAACACTTAGATAGGTTGTTATCTTGCAATCATAATGGCCGTGAGAATGTTGCCTGTGAGTTGTTTCAAATGCACCTCACTCCTTAAGGGTCATATTATTCCGCTAGCTCCCGACTGGTTCTACGACAAGGTCAACAACTCGTTTGACCTTACCTAGTGTCTGACTACTTTCTATAAGTTATTGCACACATACTTACTATGTTTTTAAGAAACAAAATGTTTACCGAGCCTAAATTAAGATTGAATAAATCTTTCTTTTGAGCTAACTCATTCCTGCACCTTCTTCAACCTTGCATATGGCAGAACCGAGCCTCTTTCTGGTAGGATATCATGATAGATCAGCTAATCACTGGAAAAACATGTACACGGAAAGATAATATTATTACGATGATTTCAACTTACGGCGGGTTAGCACTCTTTTCTCTTCCATTCCGCAAATCACCGTCCCACCGGAAAAAAAAGTTGATACGTAGACCTTTGTACAATCATGCATCGACAATGCACCTTGATTTTTCATTACACCTCTTCGCTAAACCATACCCCCCTTCGGCTTTGTTTGTTGTAACATAAAAGAGATTTTGGAAAGTGGCTTAAAACATTCATGTGTTACTCACCGATTCCGCGAATCGAATTCCAGAATAAGAATTATTTTGATAGCATGCTCACTGGTTTTTGAGTGAATCTCTCGTACGAACAAACACAATACTCTGCCTCCGAACTTTCTGTACTATCGTAGACACTTGCGCGCTACTCGTGCGCACGCGTGTTAGTTTTAACAAATAATTACTTTGCTGCCGTAAAGGCTAACGTTAAAAGGAATTTGCCTCTGCTTCGGTGATCAAGATTAGAAGTCCTGATGCTATTTTAATGATGTGGTGTTGTCACATCAATTTAGAAGGAAAAGCGATTATAAAAAGTATAAAACTTTTCGACCAATGATTGAATCAAACGACAAAACATCTTCAGTTTCAAAACTGCAACCCTTTTCGGAAGCATTTATCTTGCTTTATCACTATGAGTGCCAGACAATAACGCGCCGTTTTGGACAGTTCTGCCAAGGTAAAGCACACATTTTGACAAAAACCTGATAAGTGGAAAAAGAGTGAAAGTTTAAGTACAGTCCCGTTGCTGTGGCAATGTATTTTAAGCCAAAATTTCTCTTTTGCTGTGTTATACTAAAAAAAATAACTTGTCTCTTTTCACTGCAAGAATTGAAAATGATTTATGCAACTAATGAACCGGGCCAGTCACGCTGAAGATAGTGACAATAAAAAAAAGCAACAAACTTTCGGAGACAAAAGTTAAAATTGTGAAAATGACTTTATGTACGTACGTCAGTGCGAAACTTACGTCTGGTTTTTATTCGATCACCTGTTAAAACAAACCCCTTGAGTTGTTCAAAGATCCAACTATTTATTAATAAGTTTCATAAAACAAAGAAATTGATTTTGTTATTGTTTCATAAACTTATCCTTACTTATTCTGTCGCAGACAAAAGTAAACAAAGATTTTAATACAGATTATTGAACTCACGTAAAATATCACTTATCACATCGAAACAGGTGCAAAAGAATAAAAAAATGAAAGTAATTGAAAGTGTAAAGTGAAAAGAAAGGATGCGAAACGAAAACTTCAGGATGTTGAAACCATTGTGCTTTATCTCAAAGGCTAAGTTAGTAAATATATCTGCCAAATGAATTGTTAAAAATATATCAAATTCAAGACACAGAAGCGATGTTATTAAAAATTGCGAACCGCTTTGATTCTCGTTTCAAAAACTTTCAATCTTGTTTAGTAAAACCTAAAGAAACTGGACAGTTGCCTAATAACTATAGCAATGGATGGTAACTTTGCTGATAACATTAGAAACAAATAATTCGAGATTATCTGAATTATGTGGTAAGGTCCCCTATCAGGTGTATTATGAAATTTTTACAAAACCGAGTTCTGCGTGATTTGTACGGTTAACTTGATAAGATAGGATATAAAAACTGCCAAGAGTTTCTATCGTGAGACAACGACAAAAGTTGTCCCTGTTTGTTGAAAAGATCATAAAATTGGACGGATCTGTCTTGATCTACAAGCCGAAATGAAATCGCAAATTTCGATCGTAGATCATTCATTTTTATCAATCCGAGGCATTTTCAAGAAATTACAGCAGAAAACGCTGGAACAAAAGATAATCACATGGCACATCATTCAGTTATCAAAATCAAATGTAGTACGTGAAACGGCTACAGGTCATCAGTTCATAAACCATCTTCTTTCATACCTCAGATAATTAAAACGCTAAACGAACAAGGATTGGCCATCAGGCGGAACTTGAGGCATGCAAGGTTGCTTCCTCGCAGCTTTGAATAATTTCCCAACATTTTGCATGGCAAAACCGTCTTGTAATGCCCTCCCCCATCTATCTGTGTTAAATATCAAACAATTTACTCCATACTACATTTTTATTTTGATATACAACGCATTTGAAACTAGTGCTAAAAAGCCCCAAGGCAAAGCTAAGGTTTCGTCAATCTAAACGAACAGCTAACAGCGTAGAAACCGTGGAACAACTTTGAAACACTGAATCGTGAAGAACAAATGTCTCCGTGTATAAATCGGTTTGTGAAGCCATCTGGATCACGGAAACCTAGTTTGCTTTAGTTATCTTCTTGAAATATCATCTCATCAATATAAGAACAGTCTAGCGCTTTCCAGCCATATTGGAACTAGTAATAGTACGTCTCGATTTCATTTTTGAGCCAGATTTCCGGTTAGTTTGCTCGCCAAAGATTTATCAGTTTGACTGGAGACATCTAAACTTTGAGCCAACTCGATCCATGCTTGGAACTGTGAAACGATCTAACAGGATCATCACGGTTTGAAACCAAACTATAATTCTCTAGAAACAAACCCGCACGCAATTTGGCTGGCCTTTCCAGTTTAGTCTTTACTAGATATATTTTAAAAATAGTAAGAGCGTAGGCGCGAATATAAAATTGTACATTGTTAATGTACAGCCGTACAGTAAATTTAGTACTTACCCATGTTGTATTAACAAAATCTTTCACCCTCATCAACCTCAGTAGTGTAGCCCTACGATATTTTGTTTTCTGATCTTGTTTTCGTCACATTGAAGTTTTATAATATAGCGATTCGAAACCATCAGTTTGATATCATGTCAAAACTTAACACTGACCAGAACTGTGCATACTACACACACATGCGAGAACCGGTGTCAACGTATCCCGGAAACAGGTCCCGGAAGAGTGCGGACTTTTGTTACGTAGAATTCATTAATTCACAAACTCCGAGCAACTGCAAAAATTGTTTTTTCTTTACACAATGCGTGATTGAACAAATTTTTTACAAATTAGCTTAGTTTATATAAACAAAATTCCAAGTGTAATTAAAACATTCTTGGCCTCGCATTTCTGTCTTGTAAAATTTTATTCGACGGAAAAACGACCCAATTTTAAAATGTCCGAAATCGGTCCGTGCTCAATTTTCTTTATCCTAGCACAGTGAAGTTGATGGTTAATTGCTCAAAAGCAAATAATGTATAACAAAATGTACACAATAAAAAAGCGACCGTTTGTCTTTCAATTCAGTGAACTTTTGAATCAGTGCTGCAGTCTTGCCTGTTGCCGCATTTGCGACACAATTTGCTTCAATTTCAAACGTCGATTTTTCTGCCGCGTTTTCTATAGCTCTACGAATGAGTTGAAGAAGCCAAACAAACAAAGAAAACAGTTTGTGTTGTTTAAAAACATAACACAGTTCCACAGGTCACATAATCATTGATCCGATCATTTAATTTTCATTTTTAAAAAAATCTTCGGCAGTTGTGCAGTCAAGAAACATTCTTTGAATAGTCTTTTGAGTACTTATAGTGAATGTTTGCAGAATTAATACGAGTGGCAAAGCTTGGGTGCATAGCAACGCACTCACATCTATTCGCATTTTCACCAGCTCTACTCGTTTCGTATCAAGCCCATATTATTTCTCGGATTAAAGGGGAAAGGAAGAGACGAAAAAATATAAACACATGGTCACGTGTTGATAATGACCCAATGACAGGACGTTTTCATCAACCTCAATGACGACTTCTTGTTCGCAACAACGACAGGAAACTACTGATCTATTTAACGTCTTCCTGCGTAGTTTCGAAACTTGGTTCAGTTTCAGGTCAGGTTTTCCTTCCAAAGATAGCAAGCAGACCGAAATAGGATAAACATGATTGGACTGGAATTAATAAGACGGCGCAGCTTCCAAGAACTTTGTACGAAAATTGTTCAAGGAAACGTGACGACAGCATATGTAATCGACTAAAACTTTTTAAGAAGATGACAAACTGTCAGGCTGGGTGGGATTATAAATAAATACGCCATCGTGCTAGTCTTATTTATTACATCAACCACGGCTGACGGGAAATTTAATTTTATACAAGACAGCAAAATAGGTAACTCGCGAACAGCTGGCGTTCTGTTCGGAATGCATTGCTCGCTTCTTTGACTCATTGTAATCACAATACAACTGGTTTATTTTAAAAACAAATTTTTAAATTAAAATTCGAAACAATATCTGAACTAAATGTCTGTTAATGAATAATTTCCTAATGGAAGAGGCTCAAAGCTTCCCCTCTACTCAGCTCTATGCAGGGGCGGATCCAGAAATTTTTGAAAGAGGGGGCCCAGTTTAGTTGGCCAGAAACTATAAAATTCTAGAAAGAGGGGGCCCAAAATCCGTTAAAAAGTCTTTTGAATGCTCATTACAGTCGTTTTCTTATAAAAATTCCGTCAAAAGGGGGGACCGGACCCCCTGGGCCCCTCCCCTAAATCCGCCACTGCTATAATAAACTGTAATTGAAGTACTAGTAGACAAAAACTATCCTTTATCCTCATTCCGCTTGGACTACGACTGTAAGTAGTTTCAATTTCTCCGATTGAACCACTGGAGGGGAAAAGAAATTGCAAGATAATGTACGTGAGCAAGTGTAGGAACAGAAAATAGACTGAAAAGAAACAAATATCTCGCCTATCTTTTCTTGGGCCTCGTCCTAGAGTTTATGCGTCGGCTTGTCGCCTTGCCATTTCTTTTCTGATCGGTAAATTCAAGAAAAAAAACTGCTTCTTCTGCATTCAGTTGGACACTACTTTTCAACTTCTCAAAAACTTTAAACTGGTTTAGTGAATGCCACACCATTTTTCTATTTATTGGTATACGAGCATGTACTTTGGTTTGTATCTAAAAGTCCGATCCAAACTTGGCCTGTCCTACTGAGGCATTTAGTCCAATGGAATTTGAATGGGAATTTGTCCTCAATTTTTTACACTGAATTCATTTAGAAAATAAAAAAGCACTAGTATGAATTCAGTGTGGTTGAAACGCTGAGAATGCGTCATGTTTTATCAACATTTGAATCTCGTTGTAGCTGTAACCAGACTGTTTAAGGAAATCTTCAAATCTTGCTTTAGAAAATCGAAAAGTTTTATACTTAATAGCTCACAAGTCAGACTGTTTGGCCCGTGTGAAGTGATTGAAGTTTGTAGCTATACAAACAGCTGACAATCTCGAAAAGAGTTGTACTTGTAGCTGCATTATACCAGACTGTTTTAAAAAGTCCTAAGATTTATGACGATAACAGCTGATAAAACAAATTTGAATCGAACTAAAATTACACCTCTTTTTTTAACTCAAAGTTTTAATTCTAAATATCGTGACGCACCAGAAACTGACCCCATGTGAAAGCCTGATGCGATTTCTGATTATTATATAAATATATCTATACTATACATACACTGATTCCGTGGCATAGTCGAAACTCCTGTTTTTTATCCAGATCAATAAGAAGATCTCTTAAAACTGAGCTTAAATCAGAGTTAGGCAACCACTTTGAGACAGTTTGAAGTGTTGTTGAAACTATTTCGTAGCAAGCTATTTATGAAATCAGGTGTGTTTAAAAAAATATACAATTTTCTTACTTCCGGTTTTAATTATTTTTATTGTCTTAACATTTTTGAAATAGTGGGACTTTTACATCCAATAAATGATTCGGCTGCAGTTACCTTGCATGTTGTTTTGCAGTATTAGTAAAATGTAGAGTAAGAACCATAAATTGCAATTTTAATGAAAATGTTTCACCAAATATCAGTAAAAATAAACACGTTATCATTGTCCTATTATTGTTACTTTTATCATTATTATTATTATTACTATTATTAGTATAATTAATGCTGCTACTACTGTAATTGTTGCTATTATTACTGTTATTGTTAGAGCTTAGCTCTGAAGTCGTTTCGCAGTTAGTATACACACCTGTTTAGTTATTTTTACATCGAGTTCTATAGTCTTTCAAAGATTGGTGCAAACCAATGACAATAGGAAAATGCTAAAGCCTTGGCAGTCGTGAAATAGTTCAGATTTGGCAGGGGTCCGAAAGAAGGTTAAACGGATTTTAATCTGCTTTCTTAAAACAAATCACGTATTAAAGCGAACTTCAAAACCCGTTAAGCTGTCTTACGTGGCCCATACACCAGATAATTCTTGTTCTTCGGAAAGATTGTTCTTTTTATTTACTAGAGGCTCCGGATGTCTGCTTCTGTTCTTTGTTCAGTCGAATTCAGACTGCACGCAGTGTACGGCCTATCAACAGGGACACTAAACGTGTTACTGTTACAGCATGAAAGATCGATTCGGGTTTTAAAGTAGAAAACAGCGGCGATCGAACACCAACTCTTACGGCTAATGTTTATATACGAAAACCGTCTACTGGCTATGCTCCGTGTTTTGCGCGACAATCCAGTGACTCAAAACTTGTTTAGAACTGGAAAGGTCGCATGCTCTTCATGAATTCATGTGAGGTGAAAAAGA
>JAOBRG010140770.1:0-18849 GCA_027574985.1 Umimayanthus nakama | reverse complement strand
ATTTTGACACTTTACTGATTAAATCCGTATTAACTTGCCCTAGTCAAATCAAAGGAATTTGTAAATGAGGGTAAAATATGGCCATATGGCCATATTAATACCACATTACCTCCATATTTTACCCATATTTATCTCCACATTTATTCCGTGTTTGGCCCATATATGACCCATATTAAAATTTTGGTAAGAGCAGCTTCGATGAAGCCATAAACCCGAACGTAAAAGCTTGCCAGTGCCCAATCTGCAAGAATCTCGTCAGGAGTCTTGTCTTGATTATTAAATGCCAGCACATTTTCTTTGCTGAATGTTTAGTTAAGTCATTATCGTCCAAACTGACTTTTTTTTGCACCTTTATGCCACTTTCTCATCGGAATGCCAACTTCTTTTACAACAGGAAGGCTGGACTATAATTATTTCAATAACTAATTTAAACTTTTTGGAAGGGGGGGGGGGAGATAGAATGGAGGCAAAATATCTCCTTACACCTGATACCTGTGCCATATTTATTAAAGGCTGTCATGAATGAAAGAAGTTATGAGCTGTCGAAACCTAAGGAAGTATGCTTCAATGATTGTAAACAAGCAAATTACAGTGTAGTTAAAAAAAACTAGAAACCTTCATTCATTATAAAACTGTATACTACATTTTTCTTCAATTTTTTGACAACCCACAGCTCCTTTTGGGTCAGGTGTGCAATATTAAATTATCTCAAGCAGCTGGGGGACTTTTTAAAATTTAATATTTGTACATTCACATTCCATCTTAGCCACTGAGATTAGCTCAAATACCAGTGCCAAGGAAAGACAGCAACTACGCCTCAGAGCAAACCGTGAGGAAAAGATCAAGAGTTCTTGATAACCTTACAGAGGCAGTGTGTGGGTCAGCTGAGGCTATGTCTGAGCTAATCAACTAATGAAGTTTAAAGGGAAGGCAGGGCTTTAAATAGAAACTACACCAGAGCAAGCCTTGTCGCTGAATTCAGACATGAAAGCTCCCTGGAACTCTATGAGAGCGTAGTCAAGGTTGGCATAAAAGTGCGATTTTTTAGTAGCTCACATAAAGGTCAGCCATAAAAAATCATACTTTAAAACTTCAATCATCTGTAAAATTTTAATTGGAAGTGACTAAAAACTTTGATTTGGATCATTTCTCTACATTGTTTAACTTGAATATCTCATTGAATGTATACAATATATGGAACCGATTCAGTACTAGAACTAAAGAGGACTGTATTGGTACATATTAAAACAATTCATTCAACTATAAAAATTTAACAAGCAAATATGAAAGCAAATGGGAGCTTGCCATAATTGTTATAATGGCTAGACCCTGTTTTGACAGATGGCTGAAACTCTTCCATGTCCAAATAAATGGCATCAGAAGCAAAGGTGAAAGAGTGAATTGGCGATGACCTGGTGATAGAGATGATGCCCTTTACTTCACCAACAGAGGATGGCAAAGGATGACAAGTCAGTCTGGAACCCTATGCATATTCACTTTTATAACCTGGAGAGTAATTAAAATAGATTTACATAGAGTTTTATTACAAACGAGAGCTTAGGGAGTTTCCAAGGAAAGTTGATCTAGCCTTAAATTTAGAATAAAGGCAGAGGAGTACAACCATGTATATGAATGTTCATATAAAAACTTTTTGTTTTTTGCAGTGCTGGTATGATCAGAGCACACCGTGCAATACCTGATGATGAAGTGTGGATAAAGGTTGTGGGTGACCATGGAGGGGGGTCATTCAAGATGTCGTTTCAAGTAGCTTCAGTGGACAGTCCAAGCAGAGAGAGAAACACGGTTGTGCTTTGTTTGCATGAGGCAAATGATTCCCATTCGAATGTGAAGAGTGTGCTGGAAAGGTAAAAATTAAATAATAAATAAAGCTGCTCCAGATGAAAAGATGGAGGTTAAACTCAGGATAAACTCTCATTTTTAGAGCGATCTATACTGAAGAAGTCTCATGTTTGGAGCAATCTATACTGAAGAAGTCTCTGACTTGATTCAGGGTCTTAAAACTAACAAAACCACCATAGGCCCTCCCATTAAATTGCTAAAGTTGGCCAACCAACAAGTTAGCACAGCATTAGCCTTAGTCTTTCACAATTCCTTGGCTCAAGGGACTATGCCCAACATCTTAAAGCTCTCTAGAGATACAGCGGTTCACAAAAGTGGCGATTCTACAGTACCGAAAAACTACCGACCCATATCAATACTCTTGTCTTTCACTTGAATTTTGGAAAAAACTAGTATATAAACAAATGATGGGTTAAATCGAAAAACGGAAAATTTTAAACGATTGCCAGTTCGGTTCCGAAAAGGTCATTCAACAGAACAAGCTATAATTGAAATAACTGACAACCTAAAATGGGCAATCGACAACAATCTATATTCATGTGGCGTGTTCTTAGACTTCGCCAAGGCATTCGATACCGTCGATCATTCAATACCACATTGCATCTGTTTGTGCTCGCATCGCTCAAAATTCTGGAATTTTCTATAAGTTGCGGCACTTTCTCACCCCCACACAGCTACGACAAATCTATCATACCCTTATCTATTCACGCATCTCCTATGCTATCGTTGCTTGGGGGGAGTGCTTACAAATCCTACGTTACAAGTCAAACAAAATCATTTTGCAACAGTAGTCTTTTTTGAAGTATTATATGGTGAGAACACGCCATCGGCACTCCCCTTACTTAATCTGCTAGACCTTCTTACTATAATTAATGTCTACCAGTTTAAGGCACAAACAAAACCTTCCATCTATATTTAACAACTCCTTTCATTATGCTAAAAATGTCCACTCACATAATACGCGGTATGTTTCCCAAAACAATTTATCGAAATCTCGATTTAGAAACAACATGGGGAAGCAATCATTTAATGTTATGGCAACAAACGTCTGGCAAAATCTTCCTTCCGTCCTCAAAGAACTGAACACCTTCTTATTAAAAAAAAGTCAAAAAGTACCTGCTTCAAAAACAATTTGAATCTTGAGATTAGTAGTGGATAAATTCTTCATACATACATATTTTTTCACACCTGATCTCTCTATTGTATGTTTTTCCCTTAAGTTTACTTTAAGTGTGTCTGTTTGTGGGCGAGGGCTACAAAAATCATCTGTAAACTTTATAAGTCTGGCGTCTAACTAGAAAACCTTACAGTTTATTTAGGCCATGGGCATTTCCATCGCTATAGAACTATATTTCAGTTACCATATTGTTTAATTTTTAACTTTGTAAAATTAGAGTATAGTGTTAAAAGTTCAATATTGTATTCTATATTATAGGAGGATGTGCAAAAATAAACTTTGTTTGTTGTTTGTTTGTTTTTAACAAAATAAGATGTGAACTAGTAATCATGTACAGTTGAATTATATCTAGTACTTAGTGTAACTAAAGATCGTCTTTTCAAATATACTAAGTTTTTACAATATACAGTTTAAATAATACAAGTAATTTGTTTATAAATAAGATATAATGTTTATACAATTCTAAAAACAACAGTACAACACACTTTACTTTGTAGCTAATGAATAAGTATAATATTATACATAGTTAATGGTTAAGTATTCAAAAAGATGCAGTTTAGCCACCAGTAATCAGTTTATCAACAAACACAGTAAAACTCAGTGACTTAGTAATCTTGAAGTGCTCAACAAGGTCTAGTTATAACTTTCAAAACAAAAAATGTAGCCCTTGAGGCTTGTCTTGTTTATAATAATTATTTGATACGTGTATTACAGGAACAAGAAGTTGCGTATTTTCCTGTTTGGAGATTACCGGTTCTTCTGTACAAAATTTGGCCAAAGTGGAGCAAGTGGTGAGTACACTTACTAGCACACATACATACACAAAAGATAATGCATGTGGAAAAGGAGAAAAAGAATTCTTGCATCCCAGTCACGAAATGAAAATAATATCAGATGAGTTTTGTTAAAAAATGTAAACAATCATTTCGTAACTTGTCATGTCAGATACTAAATAAAGATGTATTTCAGTCACCTTAGTTTATGGACTTCAAAGTAATCAGCTTTGTTTCTACTATACATGATGAAGCAACAGCATTGCTGCAGGATGCCCGAATGCTAAAGACAAAGTTTGAAAAGCTTTTCCATTTGTTTGCCTCCTGTCATGAGGTGTATGATTCCAAGAAGATGATGACAACTGAAATCCTTGCTCAACTTGGTAATTATGTTAATCTTTTTTTAAAAAAACTGGTAGTTTTTACTTAACCATTATGAATGTATTACTACTAATTGTAATTCATAAACATATATTGAATAAACATCTATCATTCCTTTTTCAAATGTGCGTTACAATTAATAAGGATAACATACATGTATGTATTATTGGTATAATAACAATACTAACAATACGTTATTAGATTCATTATAAGAAAAAGCTTTATAAGAACACCTGGGCTGAGATTTGGCTAAAATTTTAAGCAAATATATGGGAAAAAACTATAAAAGTTTCAGAAGAAGCCTTAAAAGGTACCAATCAAAAACATAGAGACAAACCACCTTGAAGAAAGTTTATTTGCGACCCGACGAGGCCAGATGATATCACATTAATCAAACTTTATTGTTGCTGAAGTGCAAGATGTGGGACAGCGGGGTTGGCACTTCATTATTTTGTTTTGATTATTTCGAGCCAAAATTTGGGCAGGACATTTGTGGTCGCATCGTCTGCCCTTTGAAAACTGCTTTCAAAACTTACATGATTGAAGGGAACGACATCTGTAACGCACGCGACATGCGCAGCGGCTCTTCTCTCCAGATGAGACCGGTACACGAATGAGACAAGGAAGACATTGAAAATTAACATTATTGACGGCATCAGTAAGTTTCACAACTTCAAGCACGATGAGGGCGGAAATCGAGTTCGGAAAGCACACGGATTTGGTGAAGGAAAGAAAGACAATCTCCGTTATTCCCTTTTCGTGAAACACCAGATGCCTACAGGATTTCGGGTTCAAAAAGGATTCTTTGAGGTTGAGCAAACAAGAGAGGTAGAGCCAACGCGGTTCACCAAAATGAAACATAACGGTACAACACAAAGACTTTTTTTAGTGTTTAGAGCAAAGTTATCGTCAAAGGCTTTCGAGCTTTCATGAACTTGAGTTGAATTTAGGCTCGGGTTACCCGATATCTGTCCGAGCAAATATGTGTATTGTACCACAAGAAAAGACTAGGCAACTCTAATTTGTTAATAATAAAAGTGGGTAGAAAACCTTAAGAAAAGGAAACTCCATTCACACTTGGAAAATGTGGACGCAAGCACAAATGCAAACGCAAGGTGTGCTTCTGCCTCTGCGTCAAATTACATTCACACTTGTTTCTATTGCCCTTTCGTCTTCATCTACGCTTGCGTTTGTGTCGCTAGTATGAATGTGCACTTAATATTTAACAGTGATGTGCTCAGTACGTCTATAAGGAATTAGCCCCAGCGCGAGTGTAAAGAGCCGCTGCTCTACCGAATACACCGCAGATTTTTTGATTCAATTACAAAGGTGAAACTAATAAGTCCTTTAAGGACTTGAACATGTAACAACCAATATCACGGCTAAAGAACAAGCCTCACCTTTCAAAATAGATCGGGCTCTGTTTGCCAGAATTGCCCTTACTGGACAATTCCATCAAATAAACAAGAAAACTTCTCTGGTCTCTACAAGACCATTTTTCAGTAAACTGCATCAGTTTTTATGACGGAGGGGCAGTTTTGCAGAAGCTTTTAGACGGGTCACTTTTGACAATGGGTTGAGTTTTTCACAGACTTGCGGCTCTGGTTCGTCTCAGTTCAGTCATTCGACAAAGGTTACTTGACCATAAAGTTGGAAATAGGAGAACAAACAGGCCAAAAAGCTGGCCCTCAACAAGTATCGGCTGACATGCACATGTAGAGGGTACCAACAACGAGAGAAAAGTTTTCAAAGATGCAGATGAAGGACTTTTTCACGTCTCGCGGCTTCCAAAAGACAACAAACAAGGTCGGAACTCATAAACCCCGAATAGCTGGGCATGGAGAAGGCGTTGGACTGTGTATCCTATATGGAAGACAGCGAGGCTTACACCAATCTTCAAAAAGGATGATTAAACATGCAGACTGTGGAAACTACCGACCGGTTTCTCTATTAAAGTTCCCAGTAAAATCGCAGAATCGGAGATTAACAGTAACTTTGTACGACATATTATCCTTGATAACCTCATCTCAGAAAACAATGGACATACAGACGTGCTCTGGATGTTCGAAAATCACATGTAGGACTTAGAACTCCGTAAAAGTTAAAAAGCTGGAAGATTTCCGAAAACTTTTAAAGTTTTGGAGACTTGTCGGAATGTTTGTTTTTTCACTCTCCAGTGCTTTGTCCAAAGAACTTCCAAACATTCAACAAAGTGACACGAACCCTTTCTTCCAGTTAATGATCGACCGTTAAATTTTTTTCAAGTACGCTATTAACAAGTAATCGTGCGACCTTTTTCCTTCAATTTGAAATTAATTTGCACTGGTGATTTTTGAAAAAGGTCAACTTTACGTCGCCTGCGTGCTCTTTGAATCTTATGTGAGACATTTTCAGTAGTAACAACTTTTTTGACAAATGCTCTACACAAATTCTAATCATCTCTGAAACAGTAGATGAAGCTTGTGGCTTCATGGCAAACAAAGGACAGATGATCATGATTTATTTGCTGTTGTTTGATAAGAATTATCAGTATGTTCAAAAAAATAGATCAAAGAAGCAAACATCAAAGGGAAAGCAACAAGCAGCTGTTCTACGCTCAGGTAATCTAGTTCTTGCAATTACTTAGCCAATACAGCAAACTTTAACTTCCTTGATGGTGTCAACTTTTGATTTCGAAAAACAAATGCTTCTAAGTTATACCTGTAAAAGCTAAAATAAGCCCCCCCCCCTTTGAATTTCAAACCAAGTTTTAAGAACAAAATAAATTGTTCTCACTGATACAGTCCTGAAGTGTTTTGATTTACATGGATAACCAGTTGGAAGTTACATTAAGTTTTATTTTTGATATGCTTCTACTATATATGGTGTTAAACTGCATTTATAGAAAAAAATTAGCAGCGTACAAACTTAAAAAATAACTTGTATGGAAACACTCCTGTCTCCCATAGCAAGAAAAATGTAATTACATAGGCCAGAAAGTTCTTAATTCACAACCTACATTGTCCAAAATACATGTTACTTATTTGAACACCTTTGTACCAAAGGCTGCTTATTTGTATTGTAAACTGAAGTTTATACGATACTATACAGAATGTATTTGGAGATAGTTTGAATTTTGCTTCTTACTTTTGAAACTGGTACACTCTTTGCAGCTTTTACGGGTACTACAGATGACACAACAATCTCAACAATTATAAAACATTTGTTTTTGGAAAACCCACTGGTACTCAAGGTAAGCCCAAACAGGGAGAATGTTCGGTTCACAGTTGTGAAGGGAAAATAAAGAAAATTTGTTGCAGCAGCTTGACTGGCTGGTTGACTAACCCGGCAAGGTTCTTCACAATTGCTGCAGTTTTTGCACATTGGAATGCAAATGCAATGATTGTTGTTGTATTGCAGAAAAACTGCCATTTGAAGCAGACTTCAGTGCAACTGAGTCTCATGAAGTCAATTCTACCTCTGGACTCACGCGTCCAGTGAGTGAAGAAGAGCAACACATACTTAGAGAAGCACTGGAATGCAGATGTGACGAAATGACTAGCACAAAAGATGTTTTGGTGGCCAAAATGGCAACTCATGGGTTTTCTGTGCAACTAATTGAAGATATTGTCCAAAACTGTTGTAGAATATTCACAGTAAGCAACATTCTGAATTGCAGTCCGGTGTTTTCTCTGCAACATCAGACTCGTACCCAGTCGCTTTTATGGGCAAGCAAGGGATTGTGCGGAAGACGAAATGAAGTAAGTTTCCTCGAGTTCGTCCTGCCCAAAACCCTTTGCCCCCCCCCCGCCGCCACCTAAAAGCGACTGGGTACGAGTCTGCTGCAACATGCCATTCTTAAATTGGAGGTTATCCAAAACGTTTTTTTAGATATTCCAAACTTCGACGAAGCCTTGGATATGTTGATGCAAGCAAAGATTACGATAAAGTTAATTGACAGATTTAGTTTGGAATATGCTTTGAAAAACACAGAACTGCAGGATCTGGGCAGTGAAACAGACATTTCCGACTCCGAGCTACAACCTGGGCCAAGTTACTTGAGACATTTTGTATTTTACTTATTGAAACAAAGCCCCTATCCCCCACTCCCCCTAAACAATGTTGCTTTTAGTTCCAAGAATCGTAGTCACAGTAACGGAACAACAATGAAACGGGGGAAAATGTTAAGATGCAACCCTTCAAGAGCCGAAAACATTAAATTAGTTCTTTTAATGCAAAAGGTAATTTGGCTCTTGTTCAACCTGGGCCAAATTACTTGAGACTTTGTGTATTTTACTTATTCTCCATTTGCACATCTTCCATAATCTTTTGCGCCTTGGGGGGGGGGGGGGGGGGAAGGGCAAGCCCCCACAGGACTGGTTCGCGGGAACAAAATGTCGCGAAGGCGCGAAAACTTGGATTTCAATATAACTAAATTACGGAGTTATTCAGATGTTTCTAAGCCGGGAGTTTTAACTTTAAAACGTAGTTGCGTAAAGCTTAATTGTTCAGCAGAAAAACTTGGGGAAAAAAGCGATTCTTAACGATATTTGTAACGAGCTGAATTTTTCAACGTGTGGCGTTGCCAGCAACATTAACACACTGCACAAAAACCCGTGATTTCTTCGAATTTTCTAAAACGGTTAACTTAAGGAGAATATGAAATTTTCCTGCATGTTACGGGCCGGAAATAATCTTCACATTTTCGTGCATTTTCCTCAGTTTTCTGACGATGTTTACTGCGGGTTTTCAGAAATGGAAAATCTTATGCTCATTCTGAATTTTCTCTCAGTTTTCTCGATGAGAAAAGCCGATTTAACATCGGTTTTCTTGAAACTAGAAAACTTCGAGTTTTCGGAATGTTTTCCAAAAGTAAAACGTCGTGCAAATGCGAGGTTTTCTACTTGTATTCCAAGGCCGAAAGAATTCCCAATCATTTTCGGTCATCAATATTAATTCCGGTCGAATATAGCTAGTTGACACCGTTAACTGACGACCCAACTCTATTTTAAATTTAAAATAAGGTCACAATTCCGAAGAACTTTAACAATTTGGCATAATTACTCAGCGTTTGCACATAAGAATCCGGTCTTTAGACTTCTACTACAAATAGTACTGACCAAGAATTTACGGTATGGTAGTGGTTTTTGGTTAAAAAACAACAACAAATCAGACAAACAAACACAAATCAATGTCGAACTTGTCACTTCGCGGATATACGACAGCGTTGGGCTCTGTCGAAGCCGTATAAAATAAAGATTTTACATACCCGATATTTTGATAAATTTTACCGTTTACGTTTGAATTTTTTTATAAACAGAAGCCGTAGTTTTTGTTGAGTTTCTTCTTTGTTTTAACCCAGAGTGTAAGCAATTTGAGAAAGCAACACGGCTAATTCATGTATTCGCTTATTGAGTAATCTTGTAGGTTTCTGCGGCAGTAAATCTTATTCAAACTTGAGTTTACCAAGAGTTTTCTTTCACAAGAAAACTCAAGATAACTGACCTCTTATTTATGACCCTGAGTTTTTTCTTCTGTTTTCCCGTGTTTTCTGCAACGGTAAACCTTATTCAAACTTTGGTTTACCAAGAGTTTTCTTTCACAAAAAAACTCTAGGAAAACTTACCCCCTATTTATGACCCTGATTTTTTCTTCTGTTTTCCCGTGTTTTCTGCAACGGTAAACTTTATTCAAATTTGGGTTTACCAAGAGTTTTCTTTCACGAGAAAACTCTAAGAAAACTGACCCCCTATTTATGACCCCGGTTTTTTCTTCTGTTTTCCAGTGTTTTCTTCCAGTATTCTAATACATGAAAAAGTGCAAAGCCATTTATATTGTAACTTCTTTTTGAAAACATATTTTACATATATGACAGTCATTGACAGATATCGGTCTTAGTTTTGTTTACCAGATACAAGAGCACCGTTTCCTCGAAAGAACGTTTTCACGTTAAAAAAGACAAGAAATATTAAAGACAACTTCAGGACTACGTTAAAAACCCAAACAAAAACCCGTCGCTGCCTTCTTTCAGGAATATCCGGGGTAGTAAAATTTTGCGATTTTGGCGGGAAAAAGCAACCAATCAAAACGCGATGAAGAATGCTTTAGCCAATGAACTCACGGCTAGTAAACTGAGCGTAACAGCGTCGCGTCGACCGTTGCTTTGTCACAGCTTCTCTTTGACACGCGCTTCGAATTCTCGATCTCTTTTCTTCTATAACAATTCAAGATTGTTTCATAATGCCTAATCCAGGGGAATTCAGGCTGATAATTCAGCAAATCAAAGAACTCGAGTAAAGTTTAAGAAAGAGCAGCAACCAAGGGCTTGAAAGAGAATTAAGAAACATTGAAACACAGTAAACTCTTAACACCTTGGAAGGAAATCAGGCAACCTTTGGCTTTGCAGATGAAATGTTCAGAAGGTTAGACGAGGTCAAAGCCTCTGATTCTACGACCATAGCTCCCTTAGTACAACGCATATCAGAGCTTGAGAAAAAGGTTGAATATCTGACAAAGCGTTGACTCCGCCAAACGCAAAGAGGCGCAGATCTACCCCTTGCCTTCCTGACTTGTCGGTAAGATTTTCTTTGTTGTGTTTTAAAAGTTACTCGAGATTTGAGTTTTTTGTTCTTCTT
Source organism: Umimayanthus nakama (assembly GCA_027574985.1). Taxonomy (NCBI): domain Eukaryota; kingdom Metazoa; phylum Cnidaria; class Anthozoa; order Zoantharia; family Parazoanthidae; genus Umimayanthus; species Umimayanthus nakama. The sequence goes on along the minus strand of JAOBRG010140770.1, from coordinate 8,044 downwards.
GACTAATCTGAATATCTCAGTTAGTGTTTTGTTTTAAATTATGAAGAAAAAACTTTTATTCATAGTCAAATAGCTGTTTCTGCATTATACTCGCCTGTATGCATGATCGCTTTTGTTACAAATACCCTGTACACGCAAATGAGAGTTGGACCATTTATGTTTGAGGGGTGGAGTGCAAAATCCTTGCTCATAAGCCTCTTTAAAATGATGTTTAGCACTGATAGTATTTTTTGGCTCGCCTAAAAAGATGAGGGAGACACAGGCCCCTTTGCCTCACTTTAGATCTGTCACTGAAGACCATGTGACTAATCCATTGAACACTGCCTTCCTAGTATTTTTTTTTTTTAAATTTAAGTTGTTGATGGTAGAAATGTTCAAACGATTGACCACATGAATACTTGGTATTCAAAATCAGCTCTCTCCTGTATTTTAAGCCAAAATTTTAGTTTTATCCACAAAATATCATTTTTTGCTTTTTTGGATAGGTTATGTAGCTATCATGGTTATTCTAGGGGAGGGGAAAGGTGGGGGGTACAAACTGGTTGCCCCTAAGCATAAAACACAGTAAATATATGGACATGTTTGTTTGATCAATCACAACCTAAACCTCTAATATTTCTTGTACTCAGTAGGAATTTTTTGCCTCACATTCAATGCATGGATTTTCTTACATGACCATTTGTGTTCTTTGATTTTCTTACTGTAAAGGCTTTCCAGGATTTTTTTTCTCGAGTCTTGCAACCCCCCCCCCCCCCTTTAAAATTGAATGGTCCAACCCTATGAACAACCAGGCCCTGATTGGCGAAATTTTGAGAAAAAAATTAGGAACAAGCTGAGGCTCGATAGCTAACTTTTTAAAATTTTACTGAGCCTCAATCCTGATTTACAGTTTTTCTCTTTTAGTCATAGTCATTGCCTCAAATTCTATGTTGTACACATACAAAATTGCCCTAAAGTTAGTTTTACAATCTTTGTAAACCACACATAGGCTGACGTAAGAACAATTTGAGGCTCAAACTGCCAAAAACTCATATAATAATGAGACATATAATGACATATAATGCCGTGGAAAGTTAGAAATACCTTGCCAATTGGTTCAAAATGTTCTTTCAAGGAAGAAATGTCCAAGGAGCAAAAGTTTAAAGGGAAGAAAATCAAGGGAAGGGGGGGTCAAATTGATCCCCCCTTATGCCATCTAGGGTTAATAAGTGGTTTCCATGTGGTCCAAGTTTTATAAAACTATGCTAATTACCTTTGTTTGTTTGCATGGTGTTTCAAACTTTATATCACAATGCCAAGCTATTTAGAACCATACCAGCCCACTTCTCAGTGGTTACATTATTGCTTTGATTATGAAGTGTATTGCTGCCTTGTCTTTGGTTAGGGAGACAGATCCTGAAAACAGACAGATTGCAGAAACACTCTTCAAAGAGGTGTCAGAGATTGAGGATTTGAGGATCAATCCCTGGTGTACCAAAAGAAGGGTTCAAGGTATGAATGAAAAAACTCAGACTTATTTGTTGTATGGTCCTGCTTTGAATAACCAAACTTGTTCTTTTGGAAAACCAGGGGTGTGTTAGATATCTTACACCTACTCTCTTCCTCTCTCCACCTCTCCTAGCACTGTAGGGTACCCAAGTACAGTGGAACCCCCAGTTGAACGACCTTTGGTATAAGAGTATTCATGGTATAATGATCAAAAATATTTTTCTAGCCCAACAAAAGTTACAGTAAAATGTATAATGATATTCCTGGTTTAAAAATATAATTTTACTGCTCCCTTGGCTAATTGTTAAACCAGGATTCCACTGCATATGGTGCGAATTAGGGCTACAATTGACTGAAAGTGGGGTAAAAAAAAAAAGTTTTGAAGGCCATTAGGTATAGCAGTCTATGAAAAACTAAAATAAGCAATACATAGTTTAAATGAAAATTTTATAGGCCAAATAAAATCCTTTATTTACACCCTGAAGTACGTCGAAGAGGATGATTTAACTTTCTCAGCTCAACCAGACCAATTAACTGTCTTTTTTTACAAACATGCTGGACTTGATGTATGGAGAAGAATTAGGGTATTTTTTTCTTCTGCTCTCACTGGTTTTCAATATTAAAAATTCTAACTTATTTATAATAACTTGGTACTTATATCAATTTTGTGCAAACTGAGCAGTATATGTATAAGTAAAATTAATATTTTAAACTAAATACTATTTACAATAATTTATATGTTGTTTCTATGATATAATAATATTCAAAAACCTGTTTCTGAAATGCTTCTAAAGTAGCTAATTGACTTAGTCTGGCCTTGCTAACTTTTTCATTTCATTCTATATGTAGTAGTAAATACAAACTTAAGACTATTTATTTTTTTAAAGACCATTTATTTTTATTTATTTTCAAGATTCGCCCACGGAGGCAGGGATTAACCCACAGAGCGAGAGTCCTATAGCGGGTTCCCGAAAAATAAATAACTATAAAAACTATACTTAGAATAAAAGCTAACTGTCGCTTATGCTTATTGCAGAAGAAACACGACGAGAAAACTTCCTCAGCGAAGAGTAAAAGAAAACCACCTGGCCGAAGCGACTGACCCAGCGTTGATCTCGTCTGAAAAGTCAGATGACGAAAATATTATTGTACGGCCAATAGACTGGCGCCGTGAAGAAGTTAGCAGTCTGATGAAACAGTTAGATAAAAGGTGGCTGTGCAGTCTATCAGACTCTGCTAAAAGGCAAACAGCAAAGAGAAAAGTTGGCGTTCTTAAAGAAAGAAGTCCAAATATTATCAACCTTAAATCGTGCCAACCTGAATTTTGATCCTCTATGTTTTCATTTAAACTTCAAACGATTAACGTCCACAGAGCGCAAGTGTGGGTGGCACGACCAAACATATCACGACGTTTGAAACAATTTGTGTTAAAGTGTTGTGTCAAACCAAACTAAGTTGAGCTCGACTGTAGCGCGACTTTATCACAAACTGTTTCAAACGTCGTGTTATGTTTGGTCGTGCCATCCAACACTTAAAAGGGGCCTAATGTGTCGGAGTGCACCAAGTCATGTTTTAAAATGCGAAGGAACTGTTGTTAAGATACTCCATATCGATGATGTAATGTTGTGCAGTTATACTTTATACTTTTTAAATTTATGCATCAGTTATAGTTTGCAATGAAACTTCGAAATAAACGTTAATTAAAACAGAAATATACGGATTAATGTCTGAGTTATATGCTTGTTTTTGTTGGGTTTGGTGAAAATGATTGGAGTCTTTTTCATTATCTGGTAAATGCATTTTATCGTGCTGAAATATACTGGTTGATATAATTTGAAATCTGGATAGTATGCAAAATAAAGAGCCGGAAATTCTAGTTTTCTCGCACAGGAAAACTAAAGAAATAACAAAGTTTGAATGAGGTAATGCACGCGAGAAAACACAAGAAAATTTGACTTTGTCTACTTGTTTACTGTAAGAAAATTCCATATTTTGCTATGTTTTCCGAGCGGTCTACAAAAGAAAAGGCAAGAAAATTTGACTTTTTCTACATGTTAACTGTAAGAAAACTCCATATTTTGCTACGTTTTCCGAGTGATACACTAAAGAAAACGCAAGAAAATGTGACAAATACCCATGTTTTCTGAGCACGAAATGTTCGTAAAACGTGAAGCTTGATGTTTATTTACTTTGAAGGAAAACGCCGGTAAATTAGTGTTTTCTGGCGTTTTCAGTCAAAGAGAACTTGACATTTTCTCAATGTTTTCAAATCGGATAATCATCAGCAAACTCCGCGTATTCCGCAGATGATCAGAACCTGAAAACACAGGAAAATGTTACGGTTACTGATGATTTCCAAGCGGAAAACTCAGGGAAAATTTCGGGTATTCAAATTAGCAAATTCCTGAAAACGCAAGAGAATTCCATGTTATGCGTAAATATTCCTCGAATTTACTAATGGGAAAACTTCATTTTTTGTGCAGTGACAAGAAAAACCCTGGAGAATCTTGGCTACCATACCTGCAAAAACTAAATAACTGGACCAAGTGCATATCGCAGTTTCCAGAAATCGATACTCAAATTGTCAAGTAATTTCTGCTTTCAAGTGGATTCTATGAAGACGCAGTAAAGAAATACAAAACTCTTCGATCCTGGCAGCACAAGCAAGATATTCATTCGCTCAGGATTGTTGCTCAGCCAGTTTTAATAGACGAATATCAGTCTATAAGGTTTGCAACACTAAACGTTTCTGACATACCCTTTAAGTTTTTAGGGACCGCTCATAATTTTTGCCCTGGGTTGACACCTAAGAGAAATACAAGAGAGAGCAAATTTTCGAGTTACCCAACCTTAAACTGTGTTATTTCTTTTTGCCTTACCCCGTCAAGCTCTATATTCGGTGTACATTTTGGTATTTTTATGTTGCTTTTTCAGTTTTTTTTATTACTTTTGCATAGTAACATAATCAAGTAAAAAAAACGAAACAGAACATTTGTTAAGCTTAAATTGTCAATTAAAACAAAACAGCATTGTTTAGCTCTTGCCTGGAAAAGCTAAAAAAATCAAGTGTTTATTTTTTGTCACTCGGAAATTTGACACGTGCTTCCACGTGACAACAATTTATGTGCAGTTTGTGCTTTAAGTAATCCATCCTTCTCTACGGATTCCGATGAAACCAAGCTGATCTACATCATATTGGACAGGACAACAGCAAAACCCATTTACTCACTGTACCTAGAGTGTTCGACTGAGGATGGATTGCAGTCATGTTAGTGCAGTTTTGTTTGTTCTCTGTGACATAGTGGCAGAAGGGTTAAATAAGCTGCCTGATGACCCAAGTTGCACTGAAGTGAAGTGTAAATGGTCAGATCCAAAGGCAACAAAATGTGAACCCAAACTGATGGAAGACATCCATAATTGTAAAGCTAAACTTGGCACTGAAACACCTGCAAAGCCAGCTAAACCTTCTGCAAGCTTAGCACATAAAGTATTCAAATTTGAGTTGAATGAAAGCCAAAACATGGAAAGAAAGTTAAAACTAAAGAATGACATTATAAGGTCAAACAAGAAAAACAATCTTCCTCCTATTTTTCATTTGATAGGCACAACTGATAATGCAAATGTCTGTGATTCTGAAACAAAGAGAGAAGAAAGAAAAACAATTATTTGATATTGTTTGTAGAAATTAAAACACAAGAAAAAGTTCATGTTTATTCAGAACCTGCTGTCAAGAAGCAAACCAACACCTCAGCATCCCCCTTATCAGTGACATATAGCACACCTTTGATAAGCCCTCCAAAGTGCTGTCCACTTTCTTTACAAGACATCAAAGAAAGAGTTGACAAAATAAAGAAAAAGCTTTTTGTTTCAAGGGATCAGAGGGACAAAATAGAGGAAGAAACCAGAGATCAAGGGAATTGTGAGGCATGGTATAGGCACATACAGCCCCGTATAACAGCATCGAAATCCAAGAGCTTTAATCAGGCCAACCACCAGCCCAACTAAAGCCATGGCTGATATTTTGGGCAGGAACATTGTTCACAAAAATTCTTCAATGGAAGATTAACTTGTTTCTGAACCTGAAATAATTCAAAAGTATGCAGCCTATAAAGGTGTTAGTGTAGCAAAATGTAGATTTTTGCTACAGAAAAGTACCCTTTTCTAGGAGCAACCCCTGATGACTTGGTTGGTTCTGATGGACTAATTGAAGTAAAAAAACTGCACCCATATGACAATAAATCTTAGAGGAAGCACTTCTGAGGCAAAATATATGCAAGCAAAAAGCTGGTAAGCTAGTAGTAAATGAAAATCATAGATAGTTTTTTCAAGTTCAACAACAACTACTTTATACTCAAAGATTATGGGGAGATTTTGTTGCCTCAGATTGGAAATCCCTCTACGTACACAGAATCAAATATGATAAAGACTTCCGGGATAAGAAAATTGTGCAGCTTGAGAAATTCTACAATGACACTACTTTGCTGCAGCTGGCTTATCCTTGTGTCCAACAAGGACTAGATAGGTTAGAAACGTACGATATTACTAACGACAGTTTTCAAAGAATTTAGGCGAGATTAAGCATGAAACAATGGCAGGTAAACATACAAGAATTTGGATAGACATGGGGGCAGGTGCAAGCTTTAGCTGTCATACTGGCTGGCTGAGAATATGTAACTTCAATTATGCCACTCATCACACAAATGTCTGTAAGTTTCCATTGTTTCAGCCAACACGACAGCTGACAATGCCAAAATTTGTAGGTTTCAGCTGCCAAATAAGGCTAATTATCTTTGTGATGTAGACCTCACAAGAATGTCAAAAAAACCCCACATCTATGTATATAGGGCACTCTTTGAGTTAAAAACATTTTCAATTGAGTGATTCTAGAAAATATCCCTACCTCCCCCTGTCGGGAATATGTACATTCCACTCTATTTTTCTGTTGCTGTTTGATCATGCGAATAATTTCTGAGAATAGCTACGCCAGGGAGTTAGCCGTTACGCTCTAGTTGTCAAACTGTGTGGCGTTGACATTTTGTTGTTGAAAGCCACCAATCGGCGCGGTATGTACCACGTCATAGTTTTTTGCACATGTAGTCATCGAAGTTTTTTCTGAGAATCTTGAGAAATAAAAAAACGCTTGAAGTGTTGTCATTTTAGTCTGTTTTCACAAAACGTTAGCCTACCGGAGGCATAGGAGAATATATTCCTCGATTATTCGCGACACCTGCCATCTACCGACGAGGACTTCGTGTATAAACATGGCAAAACAAATGCCAAATATCGACAAAGAAATGAAGGCAAAGACCGCCATGCTCGACTAAACAACATCAAAAACTCAAGCAGCGATCGACATAGAAGAGCAGGAGTAACTTTTACGGCAGCAAAGAGCCGTAAAAACAGTAATGGAGAGCGTTGAGAAGCTTATAATCGACGCAACACAAAGTCTCTTTCACAAGGAAGCGACAGTCGAAGAAATCGATCAGTTCAATCAATATGTACAAGACAAGCTTGTGAACGGAGACGCGAATATACACATTAACCAGTGGTTCGAAAAGAGCTGAAATTGCAGTCTGAAATAGAAGCTCTTAACAAGAAGTACGAGCTTGAACTCAAACTTGCGAAAGAAAAACAAACATCGGCGGCAAGACTGCGTCGAGTCCAGATTGCAGAGTTTAATTGATCGCCTTTAGACTTGCTCCGTTTCTGGGGGTTGCTCGTCAAGAACGTGGATGAAAGAAACATTTCCTCGAGCGACAAGATGTCCTATCTCAAGGGATATCTGGTCCCCAAGGTCGAGAGAGTGGGGAGAGTGCGAGTTGAATTCTGCGAGTTGCAAGTTGCGAGTTACAAGTTGCGAGTTGCAACTAGCCGACATTTTTTTTTGTGTAAGAAAATTTTTTAAACAACAATATAATTCGTTTTATCAGAAGTAGAAAAAGAGATTTTTCGGAGCACTTTAGTAAAAGTCACAGTTACTTTTTCCTGCTATTTCCGCGGCGGACGATGACGCCATACGTCATCGTTTCCCGCCATTTTCATGTAAACGCAAGGAGTTATGGGATAGAAGGTTGTAGAGTTCTGAGTACCACACGACTTACCGGTAGTTGGTTTCTTCAATTCTACACTTTTATTTAGAAGGAAAATAGAAATATGGCTTCGTTTGAGAGAAAGATTTTAGTGATCAGCACCTTTACACTGGCATACCAAATGATTGCTTGTATGCATGCATGTCGAAATCTTTAATATTAGAATTGACATCCAGAGACATCATACATTTGTTATGCCATTTCTCTTTAAGTGAATAAGTTTAAATGCTCTAAAAATAAGAACCTTTCTCCAAGTTTCAGGCTAAAGAGGTTCTTATATAGTGGGGGACTAAACTGAAAATTTGGCCAAACAGTTTCTTAAATCTTAGGTTTTTACTCGCAGTCGTACGTGGGATTTTACTGTATCCTGCAAAGATGTATATATGGATTATTAGAGAACTTAAGCACCAGACGTTCTTGGCACCACGGACGCCAGCCGGAAGTATTTTTGCAACATACCGGTCACT
>JAOBRG010140659.1:0-18851 GCA_027574985.1 Umimayanthus nakama | reverse complement strand
AAAAAAAAAAAGCGCCCTCCCTCACTGAATTTTTTGAAAATTTTGATGATAAACCGGGATATTTTTTTAAGTGGCCTTATAGGATTTTGATGTCTCTTTTTTCACTGGCCTTGAACGTGCATAAAACACAAACGCAACTCACACGAAGCACTAACAAGGAGAAACGATTGAGCTCATGCATAAAACAAAGCAATGTGCACAGTCAGTTTGTCAGTTCCAAGTAAAACAAAACCACTTTGTACACTCCTTTTGAACTTTGTCGAGCTTTCAAATCAGTTAGTTCTATCATTTTTTTGGCAAAAGCTCAAGTAGAAAGTTTTTTTTTTTTGTATCTTCAAGAAAAAGATACTCAAAATTAAGTTATTAAAAACATGCTAAAAGTCATGAAAAAAGTCAAAGCCGGGAACTGTACGATTCCCCGGCTGTGTGTTCCTATCAGTAATATGATTTAACACACTTTCTGCGAGACCGAATAATCATTTACATTATTGCTGTAAGGTCTGTGGTCGTCAAGTTTCCTGGCCCTTCAACCCCAAGTTACGGTCCTCTCAGAAAGCCCTTTACTCACCTTACCCTACTCCTTTGAGATGAAACAAGTTTAATTTTTTAGGAAAAATAACAAATTGTTGTTATAAGTCTTTTTTTCTTTATTTGTTCTTCTAAGCCACATTGAAGAGTATAAACAGGCAGCAGATATTGGGAAAAAAACGAAAAGCAACTAGAATGCGAACGTCAATTAGAATGTTCGAAAACAACAGACTCATACCGCGTTCATACGAACACTAAACATGTTTACTTTAAACTGGTTCGACATTAAAATGTTGCTACCTTAACGTGTTCATAGGTTTTTACGGGTTCTGAAATGAGCGTTTTAATCCCTTGAAGATAAATTTAAGGCAGTTTGAGTATTGCTACTATCAAATTAATTTTCAAGTACGATTAAAAGAAACCTGTTTCATGGGTAGTGTGAACATGGCATTAGTTACAGAGTATAATGATTCAAGTGAAAATGCAACCAGCTGCATGGCTATATTTATACCGTCGTCATATCATTTCAATTTTCGCGCGATTTCAAAAATACTTAGAACTTCTAACTTTTTATATTGAAACTAAAAAAAGAACGAATGAGATATAGATACAGAATTTAAGCGATGTGGCGCGATTTGTAATTTGCATTTTAATATTTTCCTTGATAATGGGGTCATGGCTACTCCGAAACGTCGGATTTTATCGTTCGTTTCTACCGTTTAACTTTTAAGAAATCTCTTTTAATACGAATGATATATACAGTCGAGAAAACTGAAGGTAAACAAGAAGTTAAAATTTCAGCAGCCGTCTTCGCTGACGTCCCCGTCGTAGTTGCTTAAGCTTCCTAATACTACACTACTTCACGTTTGCCAACACGAAAAAAAAACGAGTTTTCTGTCATAAAAAATATTATAATAGCTGGATCTCAACTGAAAAGTTGTGCACTGAGTTTGAGAAAATTATTCAAGTTGTTTCGTGAAATATAAACGGATTCCAAGCTGTTTCTATTTCTGTTCAATCGTCTGGTGGCCTCTTCCATTTAAAACCTACACACAAATGAAACTTTACACCAAGGCAAGACAGTGATTATAGACTTACGTGTATGGTACAGTATTAAATATTGTACATTTTAAATAATATTTTTGCCCTATACAGATCCTATATATATATCCTAGCGTTTATCTACAGACGTTTGTACATTTATCACCAGGGGTCCTCCTGTAGTATGTACGGCTACTTAGTCGACAAAATAGCCATATCAATAAATAAAATTTCAATTTTTGTACTTGATGCAAAGTTTGCTTTTTGTTCTCTGCTTTTGTATGGATTTTACGAAGTTAGACTGTCGAAACGTATTTTTATGCTTTTGTAACTAAATTTCGGCATAGAGCATGACAGCTTAACTGTAATCTGGAATGATCTCGTTTAGCAAAAACATTGCAAAAATTATTGGATCAAAGTTATTTAGCAACGTGGTTCAAATATCTAAAAGTAATACCTTGACTTGAATCTGATTAGTGGCTGGTTAGAGTTGTTCCTCTACATTAATAAATAGGTTTGGGAGTGATTCCACTGAACCCAGTTAAAAAGCATCTATATTGAACTGAATTAAAAGAGCAATAACGTCAGATTACTACTCAAATTGCATGCATGAATGATTGAATCCATTCTAGTGCCATGTAGGCGGTTTTTACCTGACGCCAGCAGCAGCCTGTGGGTAGCTGAAATTTTGATCCGACGATGTAATTGCAGCATTCTTATTCCAGAACAATGTAAACGTACCATTCGTAGTGAAATGAAACTCGTACCATTGTCAAGTAAACACCAACTTACTAATTTAACTAGTACTTTGAATCCAACTAGAACTTTGAATCCAACTCAAGATTTCGAGGAAATAAATATGTATATTTTTATCAAACACTTGTATGGATCACAACATTGAAAGTAACTGATCGTTATTTGAAGAGGTTCAAAAGTTTAAACTTCCACTTTTTAAAAAAATTAACTAGCTTAACAGTTGAGCACTGTAGGTCATGCCTCTGACGAGTTGCTTCGTATATGTCGAGATGGCCTCACAGGTGGAAGCTGTGTAGGATTGTGCGCATGTTGATACTGTTCGTCATGCTGTCCACCAGTACCGTTGGCTTCGTCAAATCCCTCATCATCAACAGCCTGTTCATGGTCATAACCATGCCTCCTCCTTTTCTTTTTTGTCTTCCGTTTTCGCCTCTCCCTCTCCAGCACCTGTCCTTCATTGTCCTCATTGGTGTCTCTATTCCCAGTTTCTCCATCGTAAAAGGAGTGATTCTCCTGTCCGTTTACCAAGGTTCCATTTCCTTCATCCTGATATTCCTCGTAGTCTCTATCAATCTTCTTTTTCTTCCTCTGTTTTTTCTTGCGAGGTTGTTTTTGATAATAGTAATCTATCTGTTGCTCTCCATGGCCGTGATCAGGCGTGTTCCCGTCTCTACTATCAAAGGATCTTTGGTGAGTCCTTGCCTCTGGGTGGTGATTTTCATTCATGCATTGCTTAGAAGCTGCGTTAGGTGACGAAGCCGAGAAATCGAGCTTCTTGGATTTGCTTTTCATTGCCAGTTGTTTCCTTCTTTGAGTTTCTAGTGATTTCATTTTTCGTTTGCTGTAAACCAAGAACAGTTCAAAACTGTATTAATATATATGTCGTATAATTACCAATTATTTCATTTGCATGGGTTCGATATAAGTTGGTTAGAAACAAACTCATGTCCAGCAAGCACGAACGGAGTACTAACTGTTTTTTTTGAAGTTTATATCAAAATTTAGCTTCCCGCTGAAACTGGCACAATCATTATCCTTATTTGGCAACACGGTAACCGAGTTTGAAAGAACCAGTCAGAACGCTAGGATGGCAATAACCGAGATTGAAAATCCAACAAATACCAGTACAGTGAATATAAAGAATTTGCTTAACCAACTTCTATGTTATGCAACTTTTGAGTTTCTACAAGCCTGCAGATGATGAGCTACTGACTTCTGAAACAAATGGTTTGGGCACATTTTGTTAACATATCAACTGAGACGGTTCAAAGAAAACTGCAAAGTAACGCACTGACTTAATAAAATACATTCACAGAATCCAAATGTCCCTTGAGGGCCATAGTACAAATCCCTGGTGGGCAGTCAGAGAAATTCCCAACTGCACCAACCTCGCACACCAATTCATTAAGTTATGTATTCTACATGACATTGTATGGAATATACTTACTGGCACACATGAAAACAACACGCCAGCAAGGAGACAAGAATCAGTGCTGCAAAACTGATGGGAATCATTATTAAATTCATGAGTTTGGTAGATTCGCTGTCCGATCCAGTGGCAACACTTGTTCCTACAGAGTGCACAGTGAAACCAACCCCAGCAGCAAGGGCATGTCTCTTGCGCCACAGGATCTCCTCCAGGGTAGAGCTAGGCACAACTGTCTTGGAATCCTTTCGAATGTCGTATCCATTTGGAAGACTGGCATAAAACCTCACTTCCAAGTTACTGTCTTTTGTAGTATAACCGATGATCTTTACATCACTGGACTTAAATTGCCTGCAAAAGGTTATAAGTTAAGAGATTTGAATGAATGACCACTTTGCCTTTTGCTGCAACATAAATCAAACACAAAACTACTTCAAAGAGGTTTCTTCTGAGTTTTAGGAAGCACAAAACTTCAAAATGCCATAAAAAGCTTTTCACATCTTCAATGTTTGCCATCGCTTCGCAAATGCCCAAAGCTATGTATGGCTCAGAATTCAAGTTATTCCTTTCACCCTGCATACAAACTGGGGATGAGATACCTTTTGTAAAAACTATCCTTTTTCAATCCAATTAAACTATGTGAACTTCCATTCATGAACCTAACCTCAGACCTGGTGCTCAAACTGATTTTATAATAGCTATTTTCATGACTGTAAGTTGTCTACCATACATCCTACAGCCTATCCCCACAGCTTCATTTGAAAAACATACCAAGGAGCGCTTTATGTTAAGGCAGATTTTGTGATTCAAACCAATAAGTGCACTCATACCTTCCACCACATCCAAGGCAATGGTGATATTAATGAGGAAAATTACCAATTAAATTGCAACTCTTTTACCCAGTGGAAAAATTTACCTGACAATTGAGAAATTTTCAGAATCTCAAACCAAAATATTTGATGTAATGGAAAGCCCCTAAGTGTCAGATAAAAATGGCTCGAAAACCATACCCTTTGGTGCTACACATACCTAATGAATGGTTCATGGATGTGAGGGTATACAACCAGCCCCGCCCCTCCCACCTGTTCTCTTTTTGCCAGACCAGTCATTTTGTATATAAATGTACACATCTAGCTACAAACCTGGTCTTGTTCCAGAATTTCAAACAACACTTATCAAGGTTGCTTGGACAGTGGCCATTAATAAGCGAGGAGACCTGTGTCTCAAATTTAGCAGCCTTGTCAGCACTCTTCCAGGATGCCTGAGTTGCATCTGAGAACACTACTGGCAAAGTGTTGTCTGTTATTTCATCTGCAAAAGATGTGGTTTTTTATTATCATTTAACTAAAATTTTATTCAAATTTCTTTAGTAAACAAACTTTTAAGGTTGTGTTCACAGGCCTTCTACTGCTAGAACTGTGCTTGCAAATTAATGTTATTTTGTCTGCGCATTTCTGTGCAAGGAAGAGCTACAATAGCAACACTGAATATTAGCATGTGAGCAAGCATTACACAGGATTCTTATCATGGTTCAAGCCCTAGTGCAACCAAAAGCTAAATACTTCACAGTAGGCTCTGGGATATTAATGGTTGTGTTCAATCTCTTGGAATGCCCACGAATTATTTTTAGTGGGCACTGTCAGTGATATTTTAGTGGTACGCTAGGTTGAGAGGGGTCAGGGGGTACATGTAATCCTTACAGATTGATTTTCCTTTACTTTAAACCATGTAGTTTACTCTTTTCCAGACTAAATGAATGCAAGTGAGTTATAAACTCTATCCTGCTATTCCAGAAAAAAAACTGGCTTGAGTTTTAAAAGCAATGTAAAGAATGGAAGGACAAGCTGTTAAAGCACATGACTGTATGGCTCATATGATACTTGTAACCACCCTTCTTGGAGATGGAAGACATATGGTGGGAAATTAAACTTGGAATGATTTCTTTTTCCTTCTATCTCAATTCCTTCAATTGAGGTTCTATCGCTAAAATCTCACCAGTGTCACACATTTTCACAGCACTTGGCATATAATAATAATAATAATAATAATAATAATAATAGTAGAAATAATAAAAACAATAATAATAATAGCAGTAATAAGAGCTTTTCAGCTTGTCCTTTTTTACCTTATGTCATTTGTGAAAACCAGGCTTAATCTGCACTCTTTGGTTATTTATCTATTTATTCACAGTATATTTATTTATTTATTTATTTATATGTTTTCTTTATTCATTTATTATATGTAAAAAAACCGTTGAAACTGTACTTTGTAAGTTTTCACAAAGGTTGCAGTCAGCGGCCTGGCAGAATAGTTAAAATTAAATATAACAAATAAATAAACTAAAAACTAAAGTTGTCTTAAAAACACTAAACCATAAAAATGTTTCAATAATAAAAGCTGTCAGGCTCACACGCGCGATTTTTTTGTTATCGTTTTGAAAAAACAATCAGAAGCTTCGATGATTAAATCTAGTCAAATCCCACTTAACACCTTTTCCTTTTATAACGGCTTACCTAACAGTTTTAAAATCAATACTCAGTTCAATAATAAACGTTTCTACGTAACGCCATGCAGCTCCATATCTGTCAGAAGTCCGTACAATTTGTACAGGATGCCATACCTTTTAAGTTTTAGACGTCATTTTAAATCAGTGTTAATCGTTGTTGTAAGTTTTAAAGAAAAATATTAAATCTGGCGTCTTTTTTATTATATACTACGCTATATTTACTGTACTGTATTGATGTGCGGTATGGTATAGCACGGTCAATCGGTTTCTAACGTATCGATATTTATACCCACCTGTGTTTGCGATATAACTGAAAACGCTTGTATTTTATAGTTACGTCCAAGACAACTCCAAGCCGTAATTTTTAACAAAAGTTTTTAATGGTTGTAAACTAATATAAATGCCGTCTCCAGGGTTTTCGGTTTGAAAGCGAAAATCTCGACGAAAACATAACTTTTGCGATTTCTCGTAATGCATGAAACATACAGAAACATATGAACTCGATCAAATGATTCGCTGTAGCCATTCCAATTCTCATTCCATCGACTTGTGCGATGCCGATGGTTAAAATTAAATTTTGTTTTATACTGACCTTCAGTCGACTTGTAAACTTGGGAAGCAATAAACACGAGGATATGAAGCAAAAGCAAGTTATGCTGATGGAAGCAACGCTTCATGTTTTGAAGAAATTTACGAGCAAGTCCGAAGTCGATCGATTTGAGGCTTTCGTTAAAAAGTCTTGTGGTACAGAATCACCTCGATACACTTCATCTATTCCTTTAACTCCGAGGCTTCGGACAAAATAACGAGTATGCTTTGGAAACGGTTCATTCGATCGATCGCCCGGCGTATGATAAACATCGCTTGTATTGTGTCCTGGCAACCTTATTATAAATCAAATAAATATTCTGATAACTTCTGCCTTTTGTGTTTCAAGATAGATTAATCAATAATCGCCAATATGCAGATTCGGTTGTTTACGCTATGCTAGCAGCATCTTTTTAATTGGCTGACTTCCTTCGCGCGCTGCGTCAATACTTAATTGTTATTATTTTAACAAAAACATTTTAGTTCCACAAAACCTTAAATATACTTTGCATAGAAAGGAGTTTATAAGACAGTGCTAAATGATTTCTTTTCTTACCCGATTCCATTCAGTGAACATCTTTCGCCGAAGAAGAGACTACGCTACTTTTAACCAGAGGTTTTCCAAACTAGTACCAGGCTTCGTAGAGCACTAAGTTCATCAAAATCAGCACGAAATTTTGGTTCGGTTTTGTTTGAAATGGATCGTGGTTCGAAAGAAGAAAATGTTATGTGGGTTGCAGCAAATCAAATTGATGGAATTCTGGAATTTTATAAAGCGGTGAGTAAAAATGTCAAAATTAAAGGGCCTCATTAAACGTTGGAAGATGCAGGTTGATTTTAGAAAATCTTTATTACTATTGTATTGTCTACTTACTTATAAACGTACTTTTGTTTAAATCCAGAATATTTATTCCCAGGGGCTGGATAACAAGTTTTATAAATAAAAATTGCACAGATACTACTATGATGCTGCTGAGATAATTTAAGGCAATTTAGCAACTTAGTGTGGGATACCTTAAGTGTGTTCAGTTGTACAATCACAACTCACCGGTCAATTGACTCGAAGAATAATTTCCCTGAAAGTGAAACCTTGCAGCAGACATCAGATGGTTACTCGGAAAAACTGAAAGTTCAGGACTTTAAACTTAAACTAAAAGACATTCAATTTTTGATGTTTTCCGGTGAATTTAATATTATGTGATGTTTTATCCATTTTCTAGTTTTTACAAAATCTAGTCAGCTCTGCACTGAGTGCCGCTTCGAGCAGCTTTCAGATAAATAAAATATACACGTGCACAGTTGGTCACACACTGACACCTGTTAAAGCCCTAATAAGGCC
The DNA here is from genome assembly GCA_027574985.1 of Umimayanthus nakama. NCBI lineage: Eukaryota > Metazoa > Cnidaria > Anthozoa > Zoantharia > Parazoanthidae > Umimayanthus > Umimayanthus nakama. Next base: position 10,667 of record JAOBRG010140659.1, on the reverse strand, counting down.
CCCCTCTCTAATAAGCTCCTCCCCATTTAGAGCCTCAATTTTCTAACTATGCCAGAGCCCCCTATCTAACCCACCTCCCTTCAACTTTTGTGTAATACACAAACAGAACAAAAAAATATGGTTTTAAAATCTGATATTACTGTTGAGCTTTACAGTGCCCATTAAAAACTTCAGTGGCAGATCCAAGGGGAGGAGCCAATGGGTGTTTAGGTCAACCCCCCCCCCCCTTCTTAACGCCCACTCAATATTTCTTTTAAAATGATATAACACGCTATGTATAGTTATATTTCTCTACCTGAAAGCATATTTTTATCTAAAAAAGCATGAAATAAAGATCAAAATATACTGCGAATCTATTGGGAGTGGCATTACGATCATGCTAAGCCTAATAAACGCTTGATAAATGTTTGCTGTATTACATAGTACCTTGATGATTTGTATTGTGAAGGGCAGTCGCTGTCTTTTTAATAGTTTTCCAGCACAATTTTCAAGAAGCTTAATAACAAGCTTTGTTACCAGAACGTTTTATCTTTCAAGAACGTTTTTTCGTTTTCTTCTTGTTTCAAGAGTTAATTTTCTTAACGTAAACCAGACACCCCTCCCACTGCATTAACAAATCAATTTTCCAATGACCCCTTAAATGAGGAACTGAAAAGGTTATGTTGTGGTTGAAACATGTCATTTATGCTGGAAAACATTTTATTTACAATTCTTGTAGTTTTTCAACATGTTTTACATTAGAAGCCGTTTGCTTGTTATTTGTAGAAATCATGGCATGAAAATTGAGAATCTTTTAAGAATTGTCTGCATTTAAATGCAGGCCCTGAGACCCATGGGGGTCTACAACATATGTGTGCACTCCCCCACACACGTGTACTCAGTGATATTTACTAAGTAAACATTGAATCACAAATCTATGAATGGCCAATTGATAAAATAACATGATTGTACAGAATAGATTACAAAAGTCAAAGTAAATTTGACTGTCAAATTATGACACTGACTGAGTTATTCTTAGAGCTCTGTTTGCTTATTTTCTGACAGATCAACTGGAGCGAGCCATGGCTGATTGGACTGCTGATATTTCATTGTTTATCCTTCTTTTCATTAATCATTTTTAGAAGCAATATGAATGTTCAATGTGTCATGTTTGTTTTTTTATGTAAGTATCAGATTGTCATATACCGGTACTTCATTCTTTAGTCCTTGCAAGGGGCTTGTGTGTTCTTTTCAATGGCTTTGGGACTAAGAATTAAAAGGGAACCCCAAAATGTATTAATAATTAATGCTTTAATAAATATGTAATTATTGTAAGTTGTAGTTAGTTCTTGATTTCAGTTTTTTCATATTTTTGTAACTACACTGTACAGTTAGTTTTTCTAACAGATTTAGTAAGGCTATTAAAGTTAATACTTTTGAATGCAAGGGGTTTGAGTAAAATAATATTAATAACAATATATAGTTGAAAAGCTACATGTAATGTAAGGTTTGAACATTAAACTTTGGCTGGAGAATCACGCTGCATGTATGTGCAACTCATATTATTTAAAATACAGTTCAATTTTTGTATTAAAAATAAACTAAGTTTCCTTTACAATTTATATCTTTATTTGTCATCTTTTAAAGTCAGAAACATTTATATAAACTTTATTAATTATTAATTTGATTGGCAAGATTTTGAAAAAATCCAGAATTTTAATGGTTTTGCCTTTTGCCAATAAGTCTATGATTCCTTACCACCATAATAAATTTATGTTTAAGATTTATAGGTTGCAAGCACTTCCCCCCCCCTGGGACATGGCACCCAAAAAAGCCTAGAACTGATATGGTTAATACTTGTTGACAAACTATCGCTCTTTTTAGAGTTGTTTTTCTGTCTTGTACTGTATTTTGAAATGTTGTACTTATGATGTCTTCCTTGCAGTGGGATTAGCTGTTTTATCAGAAACTTTGAATGAGCTTGGTGCTAAGCACTGGAGGTAGGTTTTAGTTGCTAGATATTTATGTTTTACATGTGGCACCCGGCTACATATTTAGTATGCATCCCTGGAATGTATGCAGGAAGTCAGTGCCCACCCACCTCCACCCCCAAGAAGAAAACTGTCATACTTTTACTACTACTTTATAAAATGATAACTGTATAATTATTTCATGGCTTATATACTGATGTACTGGTACATTGTGTTTAAGAGGCTAACATGGTTGGCCAGTAGGATCTCTGACTGGCAGTCAGAAGGTCCCAGGTTTAATACCCAAGCCTTGGGCGACTTATTTTGCCACACCATCCATGGACAGGAGTGTTGAGCATTTGTGGTCCAGTCTCTCAATGTTCTATTGAAGGATTTAAATTAACCCATGCACCACACACTTGTCGATTTATAAGAGTAGGATAATTAACAATTATTCCACGAACGCCCATTGGATATGAGCTTTTAGATAGCGGACAAGGTGCGAATCACCAAGTCAGCTATCATAAGCTCATATCCAAAAAGCGTGAGTGAAATAATTGTTTTATTAAATACCAAACACTGGATAAAAATATCTCGAATTCTACTTTCTACCGAGTTGAGTTTTCGGCCATTTTAAGGGGAGATTTTCCGTGATAAAATTTTTAGTTTCCATATTTGGACATATTGCAGTATACAAGATTTATACCATGAGTGGAGAGCCAATCAGATTACCAGAATTTCAATATCCAGTGCTCGGTATTTAATAATGCAAGTTAGGTGGACTGTCACCTCCTTTTCCCTACAAAGGGAGCCAGGCCTTGACCTTTTGTCTGTGCTACCACTGAGTATCATATTCAGCAAATGTTTTTAAAAAAGTTACTTGAAATCGTAAAGTATTTTTAACTAACTGTTGTTGTTGCTGTCATTATTGTTGCTGTTATTGATCATTGTTAATTTAAGAAGATGTAGTAGTACTGTTTTATAGTATCGCTATCATTATCATTACTATCTTTATTATTATTGTTACTATTATTATTGTTATTATTATTACTAGCATTGTACATGTACTTTATAGATCATTTGCCAAAGAGCAGTACTTTGACTCCCGGGGATTATTCATGATGGCTGTGTACTCTGGCCCAATGCTGTTCACATGTTTCCTGATAATGGTGAGTACACCAAATGCTGTCTGGTCACTGAACAGACTGATAAGCAGTCTTTTGATATGCTTTCAAAAACTACATGTCAAATAAGTTGTTTAATATATTGTCATTATCATTTTCGGTTTAAAGCAATTAGCAGACACGTAAAAAAATCCCTGAACATCGCGTTGCTCCGCTAGGATGTTAACTATCATCAGAGTGATCTGGGAGTTACGAGTTTTGAACTGATATTGAGAAGTCAGTCGTGGGGAGTATGGAAGTCAATTTTACAATTTTTTACATGGTTCCGTTTATCACCTAACGGCCACCTTTTGGAAAGTTCATCCAAAAGGTAAACGTAAATGTGAATATTCGACAAGAACACCATTATTACCAACTTTCGTAACCACCATTGTGAGGACATAAGTACAGTACGGTGCAGAGGTAACATACCAAGACCCGCGGGTCACGGGTGACCCGAGGGTCCACTCTCGTTAATAAGATAGCGAAAAAGTCCTGACCCGCAGCGGGTCACTCGAGGGTCGGAGCGGGTGCCAAAAATGTACAAATCTGGCAAACAAGAAGCGAATTCCTTAGAAGAGATTAAGCAGATGTTTTTCATGCTGTAGCTGTCATGCGTGCAGCTGGATATTCCAAACTAAGTGTTTGCCAAAGTTGGAAGGGTCTCATTTTGGGTCGTCTTTGACTCTACGAACGAAAGATCCCATTGGATAAAAGACAATACAAGTAACCCAAAGCCTATTGTTAAAGAACGCAAACTTTAACAAAGAAAGAAAGAAAAAACAAAGAAAGCGTGTTCGTAGAGTTAACCCTTAGTGCTCATTTTCTCCCAAAACACCTAACTTCCGATCAACCGTTACAGTTTTCATTTGTTTGTTCCAGATAAAAACAGTGCGCATTTTTTATAAAGACTTGTAAGAAGTTACACGCTTTTTCTTTTTTTCTAAGTGATTTGACTTTGCTCATAAAATGCAGTGGGAATGCGAGACAAAAGCGCCTGCACGTTGTTACATGTGTGTGTGTTTTTAAAACTTGCAGTGGTGATTTGATCCATGGGCACAGTTGTCAAATGTCATCAAAGTTCTAACAGAAGCTTAAGGTCTCAAATGAGACAGGGAGCTCGCCTAGGAATGCGTTTAATATGATAAACGTTTGATAAAGCAGGGGGGGGATGTGTTTTGAACCCCCGTCGATTTTACCAGAGTTTTCTTTTTCTTTTTTTCCCCAATTAGTTTTAGTAGCTAGTGTTAAGTAGATTTAAATGCGGTAGGTTGAAGTGCTCGAAAACATTCCAAATAATACCTTCTCAAGCGATAGTCAGAGAAACTCGGAAATGAGCTCACACGGAGAAAGAGAAAAAAATCTGACCGTGGTGGGTCAGATCATCGTTCCCTGATCACCGTTTGTTCTTACTGTGTATAATAGTAGCACTGATACGTCACTTTTGTAGATTATTTTGTAGATAGCATAAATTAGTATTTTAAATTTCTAGAAATAGATTTATTTGATCGTTTGTTACGAATGTAAGTTCCTGTGTATTTAAAACATTAATTTGTGACGTTTTTATGTTTGCAGTTTTTATGGCTGTGGCAAGCCTTCAACATGATGGTCGTGGTCGGCAAGGGGCGATTGAGGGAGAAGGGAAGGCAGGCAGCAGAAGCAAAGGGAGAGAAAAAAGACAAGTAGTTTACAGTCAATGCAGTGAAGCTCTTAGCTGTACAAATGCGTGGAGTAAGGTTCGAGCCGGGACAGTGGAGACTCAGAAAAAGTTGCAGCTCTCTCAAACTCTCCAACGCAGTTCTCACCATCCTTGAAATTCTGGAAAAGTACTTGACTTTGAAAAAGATATTCAAACTGAGACTACCGAGAAATCGTCGAGGTTCTTGAACCACGTTGAATCGTTGGCCGCTGCATCTAAAAAAAATGAGGGGAATAAATAAAAATATGACAAACTTCACGAAGTCCTTAATGGTCCCTGGCCACCTCACGTTCAGCCTGGGTCAAGAGTGAATTTTAGGTGTGCAGCAAAATCGCTTCATTCTCTAATAAACCCTTTCTTACAAGTTTTTTTTTTATGGCTGACTGGTCAGGGAAGGGGGGAGGGAGTAATCGGCCACTCAATAATTTGGTGTAGCTTTACTTATTTGAACCCAACTGGTGCAGTGGTCGATAACCACAAGACGATTTTATTTATCTACTTTAATTAGCATGTGACGTCTTCATTTGTTCGAAATTTTGAAATTGACCCATATTTTTTCAAAATTGATGAAAACTGCCGGACCGGGATTTTTCAAGTTGAAATTTATTTTTAATTAAAACTAGCTTGTAAGTCAGTAAAAGAAGTTATTTTACTTCAAAAAGTTCTTAAAACGTTTGTTTTGGCACTCATTGACCACTCTTTATGGCCAATTAAGTCCTTAACTTGAAAGATACTACATTATCTCTTCTCGAGAAAAATAAGTGCTTCTTAAAAAAATTGTCTTGTCAGTTTATTTACAAGATTTGAAATGAATCAGTTCAATTGAATTTGCGAATGAAAGTGAAAGTGAAACCGAATTGGCAAAGCATACGAATCTAGTTGGAATTTCACTAGTTCAAATTAAATTGCAATTATGAGCCCTAGTGAAAAACTTTGGTCGTCAATTCTATTGGTATTTCTTGACAGGTTTCTGAAAAAGAAAATAGCTCCAAACTTTTCATTTTTGTTTTATGGGGCACAAAAAAACCAACAGTGCAGCATTTGACCGAACGTTTGGGAGCCTTCACTTGGTATAGTGGGCCTATGACGTCAAACTCGTGAGACCCCTGCAGCGAACGAAATGCACAAATTAAATGCTGTTAGCGAATGTCTTGTATACAGCTGTTTCATAAAAGGTCGTCATAGTCAATAGTCGATACCGGAACCGAAAGGAACTTTGGGTACAGTGCGGTTACTCTATTGGCGTGGTATTATATGATGAACCTGCGTTACAGTAAAAAATTATTTGTGCTGCTTGAACCCCAAGTTCCTTTTGGTTCCATTACCGACTATTGACTATGATAACGGCCTTTTTTGAAATAGCTCTATATATAAATATACAGCATTAAACTACTGAATAGCCTTTAAAAGGAAGCATGTGATCACCAGTGTGACGTCATCAGGCTTTTTCGTCCCAGGCTCCTCCAACGCGGCCAAAAGACGTAGGGTCGCAAAATGGCGAATTTTCGCACTTTCAAAGTCACATAAAACCGGTAGAACTAATAATATTCTTTAATTATTTTTTCGATAAACTGAAAAAACGTTGTAAAATAGTTTTACGATAGCAAAATTCTTTTTTGCCACATAAGCACTTTTAAAAATGAAAATAGCAGTAACTGTGTGTCGGCAGGGCTTTGCGCAGTATACGAAACAATAAAATTAATGATAAGAGCACCTGCAGTCTAACAATCAATTACCATGGAAACCTTAAACACCAAAGCTCAAAACATTACATAAATATTAAAACTAACTTAGCTACTCGGCGGTGTTTGCGTGTTGAATCTAGCAGCTTGCAGTTAATTGAATAATACTGTGTCCGCAGTAGACGCATTTTTTTGATAAATTGTCACAAGCAAATGGGTATTTATTGACCATATGGTCTGAATGACAGTTATGTACGGGACCAGTGTCATATTATATCGAGTCTCTGTAAGACGGACACCTCTACAAGTCGGACAGTTGAGGCCGGTCCTGAAGGTGCCCGTCTTAGAGAAGTTTGACTAACAAACAAAACCAATGTGCAGTAACAATGTTTCAGTATTACTGAAATGAATGAATGATACTGGCCTTTACTTTCCATATACTGTGAAATTCTGTCATTGGTCCAGCACATATTATAATTTATATATTTTTGACCTACCGTAAGTATGCTATTTAATCTTTTACACCGGCACCCATTTTTACATGGTTTCCGTAAGAATTTCTTTCATTTGTCATGTTGAATTTGTTCTCGTGCATATGATAGTTTGTTTGCCAAACTTCAGCCTGATTGTTCTTAATTCAACGCACTTGCTTTCGTGGAACCCCGTGTCGCAAAAACTGCTCTCCCAGTGGCGGTCCTCTTCAACCCAGACGTGTTTCTAGTTACGTCTTGTTGCGGAAAGTCCTTAAAAATAGCAGTTTAGCGCCTAGATAAAATCATAAACATGAAGGGGGAATGGGGGAGGGCGTGGAGAAATAAATGGGTGCAATTTTTTCCTACGGCGGGATCCAGTTGCATGCTTCCCTCGGGATATTTTCAGGATTTACATTTCCGATCATTGTGCTTATTTCGCATATTTTGGGCGTGATTTTGCAGAATTTTTTTGGTCTAACTCTTTAAGAGGAAGCCCTTGAAAGTTGCTATGACTTGCTTCGAAGTCTAGATCTTTTAACTTAGTGTCTGAAAGTCCTTGAGTAACTTTGACTTCAGTGTCCGAACGTTAATCTTGAACTTAACGGCGGAAAGTCCTTGAATTTAGTGCCTTAAAAGCCCCCTTGAGTTCAGTACGTGAAAGTCTGACAGTCCTTGAATTTAGTACCTGAAAGTCCCCTTAGTTCAGTACGTGAAAGTTTTGACTTTGCTGCCTAAAAGCCCTTAAAAAATTTTTGAATTTAGTGCCTAAAAGTCGTTGACATCTAGTGCCTCAAAACTCTTGATAGTCCCCCAAAAGTCCTTAACGCCTAGTTTAGACATCGCGCTTTCACCGCACCGAACTCAATTATTTTAATTTGGTGCGGTGAAAGCACGCTGAAAGCTGGATGTCTAAACTGGCGCACCGATTAAGCACTGTGCCAGATCTTGGCGCTTAAACCTGCGCAACCAACATTTTTTAGTCCAAAAGCAATTGGGTGCGGTGCTCGGTGCCGTACACGTCAAAAACGCAACCGTACTCTGACCGCGCCAAATGGAATTGAGTTCGGTGCGGTGAAAGCACGATGACCAAACTAGGCCTAAGGTGGCTCGTTAAAGTTTTCATTCTTTGTGCGCGCGAGCGCCGTTGCTCGGTTTCTGGCGTGCCGTAATGCTTCCATGTTGTCTTCGCACGCGCAGTTATTAATCAAGCAAAATCTGGATTTTGTAATTTATCGGCAGTTTTCTTGTCCCTGTTTCTCCAAAATCCTTCGGCGAATTTTTTTAAAACTTGGCATCACGGTAGTTTGATGATGAACGTTTCAAATTTACTAAACAGAAGCTGAGACATTTTTCAACAAGGAATATTTGCCTGTACACAAAATATTGAAACACTTCACCGCGAAAATTTGAAGAAAATCTTAATAAAGAAACGCTTAAGACACGGGTTTTTTAACTCTCAACTATTCTTATAAGTGAGGCAAAAACGTCAAACAAGTTAGTACAATGGGTAGTTTAGTACCTAACAGTCATCGTTTGGTTTATTTTATGGAGGGAAAAAAACGCTTTACGGGCATTCCGGTGCCCCGGAGGTTGAGTGGCCACGTGCGCGCGCAGATTGAAAACTGCATCAAGCCACCTTAGGCCTAGTTTAGACATCGTGCTTTCATCGCACCGAACTTAATTATTTCAATTTAGTGCGGTGAAAGCACGCTAAAAGCTCGATGTCTTAATTGGCACACCGATCACTCTGCTAGAACTTGGCGCGGTTAATCTGCGCAACCAACGTATTTTCGTCCAAAAGCAATTGGGTGCGGTGCTCGGAGCCGTGTCTAAAACGCAACCGTGCTTTTACCGTGCCATACACCGCGCCAAATAGAATTGAGTTCGGTGCGGTGAAAGCACGATGTCTAAACTAGGCCTTAAAAGCCGGCTTACATTTATTACGTAAAGGTCCTTGCCTTCAGTGCATGACAAGCCTGAACTGCATCAAACAGAGCACGCAAGCCGCGTACGCTAACGAATATAGCTTTTTACCACAAGTACCACGTTCATTTTATGACTTTTATAATGACGCCAAAATTCGTACTCGGGGAAGGTGTTGTGTTCTTCTCAGTACTTACAAAACTTAAGCTACAGGATATTTTGAGCTGGACAGTTACTAATTTTGGATAACTTTCTAACTCCAGTAAAGTTGTGTTCACATTTGCGCCAGCAAACCGCGCTAGAAGCTTTTTGCTTGCATGGCGTTTTCTTGCACACAGAAATACAAACAAATATTCATCACAACAAACCAATAAAACTTTGCTAAATATCTAACACTGCTGATACAAGGCAGATAACCCACAAGTAAAAAGTATCTATTTGACAATGTAGATTTATTCTATTATTATATTTTAACTCTAAAACTGTCCAATAATTTTCATAGCCCTCGTTACTAGCTCTGCCTGAGAAACTAGTACATTGTTTTGTAAATCAAACTAGTTAAGATTCGTTCAGTTTACAAAATGTCCTTATATTCTGAGCACGCTACACGACCTTATTCATTTTCATGTTCTAAAATTTCCCTTGGTATTTACATTCCTCGTTATTACATGCTTTGCTATAAAGAAAGCTAAAAGATCTACATGTATACTCAGATTCTTATCAAACTTAAACTCGATTTACAAGTTTATAAAAGTCATCATTGTTCTCATTCTATTCTCAGTTTGCATTCTCTATATTTTTCTCGACTAATACGCAGTACATTACGACGCCATTAGCTGCAATAAAATACTAATATGGTTTATAGAGTAATATCCTAATGCAATTTCGGAGCTCTGTAGCTCATACCGTATATGGTTATAAAATACTATTTAAACTACTTATACTATTTTTGAAAATACATGTTAACACTAATTTTACTTGTGATCTCAACGTTTTCAATCGGAAACTAACAAAAACGCAAGTTTATTTATTTTTAGCGAGGGGAACTTCATAAGGTTAAAATAAATAATCAATAAATAAATACATACAACAAAAGGCAAACTTAGAGTCTCATAACCAAACTTTGCAAGTACAGTAAATTAAACTCAGGCTTAATTTATTTCTTTGGCGTGGCACAGGAGACTTCATTTAAAACAAAAACAGCTGCAACACTTCACATTTAAAGCCTTTTTAAGGCCTGAAATGCACTAAATTACAATCTTTTGAATTGAGTTTTGGTCATTGTCTAGAAATAACGAAACGCTTTGAAATAAGGTTCTTCTACAAATCAACGCTGTGTACTACATGACTTGTACAATTGTTACATACTAAGAGGAACACCTTTGTAAGTGTTCATATATGTTACAGGTATTGTACTTGCACAAAGAATGTGCCATACAAGTTCAGGCCTTTTTCTTTGTGATCTTGAGTTGACCATATATGTCTCTACAGATGGTCCATCCTGTTTCAAACAAGAGGACTGTCAATTCAAAGAAAAATAAGCAAACAAACTGTATTACGGTAAATTTAATGTGAAACATTAACAATAATAATAATAATAATAATAATGGTAATAATTCAATATACTATCAGTACATTATTTTACTAGCGGTTTCGGTTGAAAGTGAAGTGCTGCGAACGAATCTGGAGAACTAGGATATAGTGGAGAACATAAAGTACATAGAAGTGTTAAGACATATAAACCCGCTGACCAAAAATACTGGCTCACTGAATATGAT
>JAOBRG010140548.1:0-18851 GCA_027574985.1 Umimayanthus nakama | reverse complement strand
GTTGGAATGAGAGGGGACAAAGGGAGGGGGGTCGATTAAGGAAAGTACTGTTAGAAACACACATGTAATTATTTTATAATCTCAATTTTTAAAATAATTTATGAAATATTTTATATGTATGTACGTTCATGTTTAAACGAGTTTTTTTAAAGCTCCTCTATGATACGTGCTTAAATAAAATATTATTATTATTATTATTATTATAATAATTATTATAATAATTATTATTATTATTATTATTTCAATCCCGTCTTTTTTTAGTTTTTTTATTGTTCGCGTCGCGTTTTCTCACGTACTTGGTATATGCTACACAATTTGCACTCTGCTAAACAAGATGGCCGCCAAGGCTTCTCGATACGATAGCAGCTTTGAACAGCTGAAAAGCTTAAAATATAAGTAAATAAGGGCATTTAGAAAAGTTATAAAAAGACCAATCACTTTGCTTTCGGGATGTTTTCTTTACAACATCAACTATCTTGATCGACCCGGTCACCTTGTTAATTTGAACAAATTCAGTGACCGCGAAAGATGTTAGTCAGTGATGTTCATAGGGAACAATTAGCAGCAAAAAGGAATATTGCGAAGAATACGCGCTACGCCCCCCAAGATACATTTTGAGACAATTTTGATTTTAAAGCTGCAAAATGACTATGCCTCGTTTTCTAAGTGCTTGATTTATTCAGGGCATTTAGAGAAGGACGCATAGTCAACGCAGATGCAGTTTTGGGGCTCTAAAAATAGAAATCGTGTCACAAAATTTACTTTGGGGGACGTATTCTTCACAATATCTGCGAAAAGCTATCAAGTAAGCAACTTCAAAGGGAAATGGTGTCTTGAACAGTATTTGTGTATTTTAAACTGAATATCAATAACTCGGATATCAAAATAAGAAACATTCTGATGATACTAAAACACTAACAAAGCAAAAGATTTTAAAAACGCCCGACTTCCCGCAATCTTGGTTTTTGAGAGTAGTGGCACAACCAAAAGTGAATCCCGATCGCAACTTTAGATTTATGTGTAAATAACTGTAAAACCTGTTCAATCTTTTCCTTCTATTGTACAAACAACGTCAAATCAAGCATATTCCGAGTAATTTGCTTTCTACAAATGTCGGAATGAGACGAACTTTTATCAGCTCTAAATTTTAAACTTTCTTTTAAAGCAAACTGCTTTAACAACGATTAATCTACTTGCAATAACTTTTTTTGGCTTGGAGCCTTGGAAAACCTGTTTCCATACCCCGTAGCAATGCCGGAGAGCTTCAATCTCAGCCAAAAGCCTCTGGACACACTCGAACGACATTTTTCTACGCTTCCCCTGTTTCAGTGTTGCTACAATGATGCCAGGTTTTCTGCATTTCAGTATTTTTTCGAACCGACAAAACAACATTTGATAGATGGAAAAACCTTGCCCAATGGTCTAACCGGTTTAGCTTGTAAGCCTTGAAAAACCTATTTCCATACCCCGTAGTAATACCGTACACAGGAGGAGTCCCGCAGCGGTGGCACATGGGCTGAGTTTTACACCTGTGTCACACTGCTGTCCACACTAATGTCACAACGGTGACAATAGTGTAACAATGGTAGTTACAGTACTGTGACAGCGATGGCAGCCACATTAGTGTGTCATTGATGTAAACTGACAACGGTGCAACAATGGTGACATTGACAGCGCTGTGGCATTACTGTGCACACTAGTGTGACAGCGGTGGCAACTGACAGTGCTGTGACAGCGGTGTCAACTGACAGCGATGTTCACATTAGTGTGACAGCAATGTTTACGCTAGTGTGACAGCGATGTCAGTTTTCACCGCTGTCACAGCACTGTCAGCTGCCATGGCTGTCACACTAATGTAAACATCGCTGTCGCAGCGGTGTCAGCTGCCACCGCTGATACAGTGCTGTCAGTTGTCACCGCTGTCATAGTAGGGTCAATTGCCATCGCTGTCACACTAATGTTGACATCGCTGTCACATCGGTGTCGTAACCACTGATGTCACATCGCTGTGCTCGTTTTCGCTGTAACATCGCTGTGCTCGTTTTCGCTGTCACAGCGCTGTGCACAGTGGTGTCTAACCGCTGTAGGATTCCTCCTGTTTATAGCTTCAATCTCAGCCAAAAGCCTCTTGACACCCTCGGATGACATTTTTCTCCGCTTCCCTTGCTTCAATGTTGCTACAATGGTGTAAAGTTTTCTTCAGTTCAGTATTTTTTCGAGTCTACAAAACAAACCGATTAAACTTGTCATCATTTATACCATTATCCTCGCTACTGTCTTTGTTGTCATCGCAACCATTATTAGTGTCAGTGTCATCATTATCATGTTTATATCGGCAATAGGTGTGTGGTATAACGCTTTCGCGAGCTGTTTACCTTACACCTTAAAAATGAGTGCTAGTTAAATTGATTGGAAACTGACGAATCGTCATTGTCTTCCTCCCAATTATCATCATCGCAACTGTCATCGTTATCGTTATTGTCATCATCTACACCATTCATTGTCACTGTTGAGATTTTTGTTGTTCGTCAACAGTTTCTCTCAGTTCGTTTGTAGAACGTTGATCTTTTACAACTTTAGAGCAGCACAACACCCGGAGTAGTGCTCTCCTATAGATCCTGCTGAATATGAACCATATCAGCGCGTTTGCTGCCGAGTACACCACAGGAAGTGACTCGGCCGCTAGACAGGCGAGCACAAGTACGCATTTCGGGTTAAAGAGAAGAGATATATAAAAAACGTCGTAAACACCCCAGCTGAGAAAGAAAGATGTGATAACAGCCATTGAGATTCTTGTCAACCGCTTGCTTCGCTCTCGCCTTTTTCCCTCTTGTTGAAAAGATACGTCCCCTGGAACCCTTTGTCTTCGTATTTTGATAGTTACTACTGCGTAAAGTACAATCATCAATATAAGTGGAATGATGCGGAACACCACCATTTTGAACAAATGATAGTGAGTTAATTCCTGGCGTGTAAACGTGCTACCACAAAACCCAGCAGGCTTTAGTATCTTCATGGTAATAACATCCGGGACTCGAGATAAAAAAGCAACAATCCATACACAGCCAATCACTTGAGCACAAACTCTAGAGCTCTCCAGTCGTGTTCTCAGCGGAAAGAAAACCGCAAAAAATCTATGAAAACTTATGAGTACAAGGCTTTGAATAGAAACAGCAACCGAAACATTTCCAAAGTAAGGGATACCTTTACAGAACACTGTTGCTACCGTGTCGCTCAGCTCCATGTGGTACATTGGACTCCGGAAAAAGATTAAGTTTAATAACCTTAGAGTGGGAATAAGTATATCGGAGACGCTCATGTTCAAGACGAAACAGAAAGTTGGAGATCTTAAGTCCTTGCATTTACAGAAGACGGCGATAACGAGACCGTTGACCACTAAGGAAGTAACGCTTGCTAAAGAAAACACCGCCAGCAAGACAGTGTCGAGGGTGTCAAGGTCGATATTGCATCCGGGCATTGTATGGCTCATCCGGGTTCCATTGAAGGAAGTGTTCAGATACTCCATCAGTACGCAACGGGTATATACTCCTGTAAATAGGTATAGAAAGACAGTCAAAATGTGGTTTCACCTTTCGACTGGAGTGTTTAAGATTTTAATTCTAAAGGTGTTAATTTCAAGGCAACCTGAAATAAGACAGTTTTTCACCCAAATGGCAGTCTTAAAACTCAAATGTGAATGTAGAGCGAAACCAATTCAAGTATTGCAGCTCAAGTGCGTGGTAACGCAAATGAGAGCGGTAAAACTAACGCGTGTCGTTTTCTACTATGAATTTAAGTGATGTTTGCCTTAAATCTAGAATATTGCGTTTCAGTTTAATTGCTCTCAGATATTTTCGTTCTTCGTTTTATTTTGATCACGTACTGTGATATCTTGTTTTCACAGAGACGAAGCTTTACAAAAACTTAAGGGATTAAAATATTCATTGTGCATTTAACAAAGCTTGAACAAAACAAAAAAAAAAGATTAAACAGATGAACCGCATCATCCGCAGTTAACAGCCTGTAAACGATGTTTTTGCGCATTTTGCTGTTCAATGTGTTGTCTTTCTCATACCTCTCCATATGCTAACACAACGTGGCTATATTAACATAATTCGTGAGAGTAAATGTGGAGATATTATTGCTGGATGTTTGCGTTTTTCACAATCTTAAACGTTTCCACCAAAGATCAATTAACAATTATGTAGTTGACGCATATGAAGTTCAAGATAAAACTTGGTTTTCACAAAGAATGGTTAGATTTTGTTGATGTCTTGAAGATGCTTCGGGCATCGACAGTTAAAATCGGGTGCTTGCAATTGGAAGATTGCAATGTTTTCCTTAAAATCGCCCAGCAACTGTGTTTTTTTATCTTGAATATTACTAAACTCAGCTCTGTTTTCTTTCTTTGAAATACTGCCCACCATGCCACGTATCTCAACATCCCTAGTCTGATGACGTACGATACTGATGACATAAGATGAAGGGGAAGTACTTGTTCGAGTAGTTTCGAGGGGGAATCATTAAAGATTCGTTACACTGAGCAATATTTGACCACATTGCGTGATTGTTTTGAATGCCAGGAAAAGTTCTTTAGTATAATATACTTGAATTTTTTATACACACACAAAAAAAAATAGGAGAAAAATTGTTTTTGTTCATCAACTTCATTATTTTGTTTCCACTCTTTTGATTTTGTTTAACAATGTTATGTGTTTAGATAAACTAGTTTATGAAACGTGACTGAGTAAGCAAAGAAAGTTTAACATTAAACAGAAGCGTCAACTTTGAAAGTAGAACACTTCTCTACCAACGAAACATCTACTCTTGTGGTAGCACACATTTTCCTTAACAAGTCACACGAAGTGTCAGTTTTGTCGAATCTTGTTTTCATTCGCTTTGGTGATTTCATAATAAAGTGTTTTTGAATCGTTCGTATTTTTGTAAATAGAAGCCTAAATCTTTTAAGATTAAGTTAAAACTTGCTCAGGCTATGATTTGAAGTAGAAGGTCCAACATAAAGTGGGTGGCGAAAATCACAGCTATCAAAGCAGTCCCTATTTTCAAACCATAGCCTTTTGCAGACAGCTGGAAATTTGATCGATTTATATTGTTCTACGTTCTTGCTGAACTATAAACGACTTGTCTGAAATGCCTGCAAGCCTTTTGCGGTCTCGTTAATTTTATTTTGCTCAAGGCCAAACTAGGAATAGTTGTTTTACTTTTACCAAATATACCTAACTTTAAGCGGTTCAAGACTGCGTTCAAAATTGTTCGGTTTTATTGCCAAAACCTATTTGCAAGCCTATTAACTTTTCATAAAGGAACACAGTAGCTTTAGCAATGGGTTACCAAGAAAATTCGATTTTTTGTGCTAACCGAACAGGATGATATCAGATGCCAGTAGCGTGCGTGACTCAAAGTATTCATAAACATTTAAACTCACTACTGATCCTTCATCTCGGATTAACAAAACGAAAGATACAGTATACTCAAACCATAAACAAGTTGTTTTAATAAGGAAAGTACTAAAACCCAAATAAATGATTTCCTGCGAGGCTACGTGCTTGTGAAAGTTTTAAAAAACGTCACTAGTTCTTAACACTAGAACACTGATCGGACAACTGACTACTCCTAATAAAAGAATTGAAGTCATTCAAAGATGATAAATTCATAGGCTTAGCGAAAGATGAAAATTTTCGAGCAGACTTGTCTGAAGAATGGGTAATGTTAACACTTTAGCTCACTCACCAACGAAAGGAAATTTCTTTCAAATCCAGTCTTTTAGTAGCTTTTAGTTGGCTGTAAACAAGCAGCAGATGATGTGAAGCAGGCGCGTGCCTATTTCGACTGTCAGGCTTTGATGAGTTTGTTCCTGTTGCTGTTTCACAACCGAAGATAATTATAAACACTTAAAACTATATTAGATTTTGCTGCAGCAGACGTCACTTTTTTATTTGTCTTTTTTTTCGGTAGTACATACAATGCACTGAGAAATGAACGGATGACACTTTTTCTTCTTCCTGTCAAATTTTATCGTGTTAAATAAATGTTAAAATAAAGTGTTTTGTTTTGGAACGATAATTTCGGAAGCCATTGTTCCTTTATTTTTCTAAAAGATTAAGAACCAGATTTTTTCCCGAATTCCTTTTTTTTCAAATTGTTTTTGGCGAACTTAAGGTTAGTCCTAAGGTTGTTTATACTGAATATTTTTTACTTTTATTGAAGCTGAGGTATTTTTGCTTGACTCTTATCCTAAATATTGCTCTTTTAAGTTGTGGGCAAGTTTATGCCTGGCTTTTGTTTACATGTTTTTATTGGAGTTCTTGACGGTTAGAGTTCCATTGAAATGTTATTCAATAACTGTGTCAATTTGTTTGGCTGTTCCATTGAGAGTATTCTAAAAGAAGGATTAAATGTAGCCGAACCGAATTTGGGGAATCTAAAACGTTTTAAGAATCCAAACTACTGTCGTCAATGGATGAATCCAAGTATATGTATCATGAAGTGCTGAACATTCCAAGACTTTACTCTTGAGAAACAATTTGTCGTTGTTCTCACATATCAAACTACAGTTCCTACAAATATTTGTGTAATTAAACTATTTCACGATCACGTCAATACGCTAACCTGCTAAAATCAGAATCGACATGACAGAAAACTTTCTTCACAAACGGCATCAAATGATCACCGGTGGACATGTTTTCCGCCTTCTTCTCTTGGTTATCCGTCTGTAAACGCTTACCGAAAGAGGATAGGATTCCATCTTACACAGCATTATGTAACAACAAATCGTTTCATCTTGTTTCCTAACGCTGACCGTAAAACATAATACAATCCAACTACACAGGCCTTTTATATAAAGCAGATAGTTTGGCTAAAACTCTTTTTCTCTTAATTTTAAAGATTTGGTAGATCCGGGCGGTGTTCTTATAAAAATTGTTCATACACAGAAGAAGATGCATGCTGTTTTGGGCATCTTTTCCTTACTGTAATTGATAAAATGCACGAGATAACTGAACGTGATAGCTAAACCCGCACTGGTTAGATTCATTGCTCTCTAAGTAACATTTTTACAGAACAGCTGATGATCAGGGGACTGCAAGGCTATAAAGAATGATACCAATTGATTACCTGGCTTCGAGTATTGTCCGTCTTTGCGTAAGCTCACAAGATGCTTGCTCCACGGAATCAAAATTGAAGCAGCATCAAATGCTAGGCAACGTTTAGATAAGTCAGCTGAGTAAGTTCGCTGTCGCTTCAAGCAATACCAACATAACGTTCACCAATGCTATAAGCCAGACATATTTACCAACATATTTCTATTGCACTAATGAGATGTGATTGGAGTTAGCTCATAAAGTCTTTTTACCTGTTTTAAAGACTATTTAGCATAAATTCCGTAGTTGCTCACTTCCTTGAGTGTTCAATAGAGTCGCTCTTAAGTATATTGTACTCTTTTACGAGGAGTGTTAATTATACTCTTAATACTTACGCCTTTTTGATATTGTTGTTGTTGTTGTTGTTGCATGGAAGGAAGCTGCAGCACCTTGAACGAGCGTAAAACTAAAAATATACCAGATACATTGAGTATATTGGACCCACCCTCTTTTGTGAGTAAAGATTCTTAAAACCAATCAAAATACTGCTTTGAACTAACGATCCACGTCCAATTCAGCTTGAACATGGAAAATGTGTGACTATTAAAACGTAGTTGCAAAAACAGTAGTTCTGGCTTCACTTTTCACTAACACCGAAAACAACTTTTTTGTTGCTTAAATTTTCTTAAAATTAGCCCTAAACAGGTTGAGTTGTTGAGACACATCATATCGGCGAAACCAGTAATTTTGCGTCTCAATCCAACGCTCGAACAATAGGTGTCCTTTCTGCATTGAGAAGAATTTGAAGGAGCACGTTTTCTAGTTGTTGGTCCAAAACCGTGCCGTCAAAACATAAGAAAAGATTTGGCCATCGCATTTCGGCGTGTAGAGAAGCGTGTTCGCTCAAAGATAGTGAATACTTTTCAGGTGGCACCTTAGGACAGAGAGCTGGTTAGCTAATTACTCTTGAAACAAGACTGTAATGCCTTACAATAGAACACTTTTCACTTCCGGTTACTCGCAATCCAGATACGTTTCGTAAGTAACTCGGTACTGCTATAAAAATGTGTTCAAAATATCTACAAGAATGTTCTTTAAAACCTTTAGATGGAAGTTTCTACAAGGTTCGAATACAATAGTTTGCTACTATTTCTTCAAAATGATTTTGGTTGTGTGTCTACAATTGTTTGAAGCTTCAAATCTTTTGTTCAAAGACGTTTTCTGTCAATCTGATCCCCTCCCCCTTTAAATTTTTGTTCTTTGACCGATTTGCAAAAACTTAGGCACAACCGTTCTATGTTTGTTAAGACATCTTTTAAACTGAATTAGGTGTCACGCAACCTGTGTGCTGCCTAGAAAACTGGAATTTTTCGCTAAAAATGCGAATATTATCGCCTAAGTACTAACAACTTCACTTTATTTCTTATAATTTTGTATATTCCAATCGCTAAACCATATTTTCTCACCATTTTCAGTGTTCAATTCGAAAATCTGAAACTTCGAAAATCCAAGATGGCGGCCGCAGTGACGTCATTTATTTTGATTTGGTTGCCATAGAAATCAACTAAACACCACGTGATTTCGATTATAGGAGACTACAATAAAAGTTCTTTATATATACCTTATGCCTTCTAGGGTTATATATACCTAATACAAAGTCAATCGGATGAAAGGTGTCAAAAGTCGAGGAGGTGGGTCAGATTAACCCCCCCTTTTCCTTCGTGCAACTATTTTTACCTTATGCCTTCTAGGGTTAAGCCCTCATGTCCAATAAAAGTACTGCGTTTTTTTTATCAGTTGCACTCAATAAGACGTCAGAAGTTAAAGGTATCCTCCTCTCGAAACATGTCTTGTCTTACCACTTTGTTGTAGAAGCAACCTTTACTGTGAATCCGAGCACTGCATAACATGGTTACGCGCCGCCTTCTCGCGCACTTTGGAAAGAATCAAAACCAGTGAGATGGGTCTGTTGTTGTCTGGCTGTTCATGTCACCTTCTTTTATAGCGGATGTGATGTTGTTGATGTTGTCCGTTCTCCAAACACGTGAGAACGTTCCGATAACAAACGAGAAACTGATAAATGTCGGTGTTTCTCGTTGTTAAGGTTACCGTTCACATCGGATCAGATTTTGGCAGAATGTGAATATACATCAACTGAACTTCTAGTAAAATAAAAAGTTTTCAATACGTCTAATAGTTTGCAACATGAGACGAACATGAGTTTTTACCGAAAAAGAAAATTGTATGACGTGCGGCGTACTTTAGGAGTGAGTTTCTCAAGACATGTTTTGGCTAAAACTGCGACAACACCAAGGATCAATGCTCCCTCAATTTTTAACCTCATGCCGTTAAATTTGGCAAGCTCATAAAATAATAACTGAAAATGAAAACGGTCCTGGCGAAGTTTGAAATTCCGCTCCAATTATTTTTTATGACCCAATCTGGGCAATTTTGTACGCTGCAAATAGGAAAATTTCAAACTTTCTTCTTCAAATGCCTGCAGAAAATTGATGACCCATACAATTAAAAACGGACGGAATTAGAATGAAAAATGCGCTAAATCTCAGAAACACACTTCATAGGCAAAGCGTTGTTAATAATAATAATAATAGCAATAATAACAATAATAGTAAAAAATAATAATAATAATAGTATTAATAATAATAAAAATAAAAATAATAATTTCAAAAATGTTCTAAATCTTTAAAATATATACAAACAAATAGTATCAGTGCTATAATGCTATTAACCATATATAATACTAATATAAACTCTAATTAAACTTTTCAAAAGTTAATCCAAAAGCGATAAATATTTCGCCATAATCTTTAAAACAGATCCTAATTAGAATTACAATACATAGTCAGTTGGACAAATCAGTTCTAATATTCTTGGCTTTGACAGGAGAAAAAAGGAAAGAATAAAGAAAAATCTGGAATAATATTTACAATAGCTAATAAAAATTACTGCTTAGATTCTGGCTTGCGCACTTTGTGATGTAAAATCAATAACAATGATAGTGATAATAATAATAATAATAGTAATAGTAATAATAATAATAACATTAATAATAATAAACATCATTATAGTAGTAATAATAATAATAATAATTATAATTATAGTAATAATAATAACTAACAATGGACCAGCAACTATCTAAGCTGAGAAGAAAAACACTATAATAATATTAATAGTATATTTTATTGTTGCGTAAGTTTTACAATATATATTTACTATAGTACAATTTAGTTGTTGTGATGACAAGCTTTCAGTACCACGGAGATGAGAAAACAAACCTCTTGAACTTGCTAACGTTGATTACGTAATTTAAGAATATTTCTCTCTTTCATTGATTGAGAGAAGTTTGGAAATGAAAACAGCATAAGAATTGCAAGAATTTTAACCACGCAATGAAGTTTTTTGGTAAGTGGCTACTGGTCAAGTATCTGAATGGAAAACACAGAAATGGTGGAACTTTACACATGGGCGTATGGCTTGTTAACCTGTAAGATCCGTGAAAACAATAACCTCTTTTACTTTTTCCATCTAACTTTTTTTCTTTCCGCAAACAAACTCAAAATGTAAACAAACTATTCGAGCTCAGTTGTTGCCACGTATTAAAGAAGCATTTTAACCGGTGTTGTTTATCTTGAATAAATGTGAAGGGCTGGAAGGGGCAATAGTACTTGGAAACGTGACACTTACAGAGTTTGAGTTCAGCAGAATTTTGTTTTTGATGTTCATTTACAACGTTGCGTCACTGTCAGAGAGAGTTGAAGCATTAAAAGAGAAAATGTCGTGCTAGCCGTAAATCAAGAGGTTATAAAGTTAAAAAGGGAGGGATTACACTATATGAGAGCGCTAAAAGAAGCAAATTTGAAGCTTAATAACTTAATTTGTCTTGAACCAAACGAATGTGAAGCTAAGAAAAGGAATACGGATTATTGGAGCTTTTTAGGTGCGATTTTTTGGTGAAGAAAATCGCACCATAATCGCAGTGAATTTTGAACATGTTCAAAACATGTGCGATAACGCGTTGATGTGAATTTGGAAAATTGCTGTAAAATCGCAGGCTGTTCACACGTGCGAATTTTCCTCGCCATCGAAATCGCCGAGAAAATCGCACCTAAAATCGCCGTAAATATCGTGCGTGTGAACGGGCCTTTAGAGAGTTTATGTCACGCGTAGCAAGATTCAATGTCACGTAGGATGTTTGTGCAAAAAGGACAGCAAATAACACGTTCTTTAATTTGTTACGTGCTCAAATGAGGATTCGATTGGTTACTGCACTTGGGCGCTCGGTTTAAAACATATTTTGATAAATAAGCTAGCAGATGCCACTTTCTTTTGGTTTCATACCTTTTTATCTTTACTACGTATTGTCATAAAATGTCAAGTTTTCATCAGTATAATATTTATATACCGCCCCTGAAACTGCATCTTTGCGAAACATATTGATATTTACACGTAAGTAAAGTAAAAAACGATTGATACAACACTTTAAATATCTTCATCTCAAGTGTTTTCTCGAAAGAGAATCAACCATAAACAGAAAACGCGCTTTTAAACACATTAGCTTCCCCTCGAACAAAACTGACAAACACAATTCTCCAAACACAGCTGGTATAAAAAATGTTCAAACCAGTCAAGAAAAAGTTTATCGACGGACTTTTACAAAGTCTTAGTGACAAAATACTGTTGGAATTCATAATATATGCTATGAACACGAAAAACTAGTTTTGAAGAAAGTACTGTTTTTTCTGCGTTGGCGAGTAAGCTGAATATACGTGGTTGACTAGCAAAGGTTGATATGGTGTGTTTTTCGCCTGTGGGATTTGGTTTGTATCTGACGTTTGGAGCATTCGCCGTGGCCTTCATCTGCTAGCTACACGTCAAATCTCACAGGCAAAAAATGTAGCCATTCAACCTTTGCCGGTTTTCACCTCACGAACGTCTGGTATACATTTTGTCATTCAAAATAAGGGGATTGCGTGACAACATAAAATGTTCCTTTTCAAGGATATGGTGTAATCGATAATACTGGTCAGAACTGTCATTTTCTGTCACAGCAGCTCGGCTCGCATGACGGACGACACGACGTGGGGCAAGAGGCGGTGCAAGTGTAGGTTTTGTACTCAGTACCTGACGAGCAGCACATTGGCGAGCATTCTGGGAAGCAACTTGATGGACAAGAGGCGGGGCAACTGGGTGGTGCGATAGGCATTAATCCCAAGGGTGGAGTTGGTTCATGGATGTGGTGTGCACAGCAGTTCTGGTCACAGCGTGGGAAACACGAGGGTGGGCAGGGAGCGGGGCATGCGCGTGACACGTGCTGTTGGTAATGTGGGAGTGGCGGAGGAGGAGGAGGCTGCAACTGTGTTCTGCAGCAGTTTTCAGAGCATTGTGGGAAACATAACTGAGAGCAAGGCTGTTGACACTGTTGATTGGCTGGCACTTGGGGTGGGGACACTGGTTGGGCATACACTACTTTGGGGGGTAGGGACAAAACTATTTGTTGTGGTTGAGATAGCATCGGGTTTGAACAACATCTTGGAGGACATTGTGGGTAACAAAACAAAGAACAAGGAGATGGGCATGCTGTGTTGCTTTGAGAGAGCAGTGGATCGCGTGGGGGGTTGGGTTGGGGTGATGATTGCGCACAGCAGCCTGGTGAGCAGCGTGGGTAGCATGAAGGCGAACAGGTCGGAGGGCAGGACCCGGATGATGGTTGAGGTGGTGGCTGTGTTATGCAGCATTCGGGAGAACACTGT
Source organism: Umimayanthus nakama (assembly GCA_027574985.1). Classification (NCBI taxonomy): domain Eukaryota; kingdom Metazoa; phylum Cnidaria; class Anthozoa; order Zoantharia; family Parazoanthidae; genus Umimayanthus; species Umimayanthus nakama. The sequence continues at coordinate 5,980 of JAOBRG010140548.1, read as the reverse complement.
GGAAAGCAGGCGGAAGGACAGGAAGGCGGGCAGTACCTCGGCCTTTCTAGCGGCTGCAATCCCCGTTGGGGTTGGGGCTGGGCTCCGCAACAAGCCGGGGGACACTGCGGATAGCAAGTCGAAAGGCAAGGTGTCGGACACAATTGTGGGCGCTCCAGGGGTTGCATTCCCCGTGGGGATGAGGGTGGAGGTAAAGATGTACAACACGCAGGGGAGCACTGAGGATAGCAGGTGGGCGAACAGGTTGGAGAACATAGTTGGGGACGTTCCAGGGGCTGTAGCCCCCGTGGAGGTGAAGGTGTCGGTGGAGGTAAGGATTCACAACACGACGGTAAGCATTGCCGATAACAATTTGATGGACAGGAAACTGGGCAGTGGCGAGGGCGTTCGAGTGGCTGCAGTCCCCGAGGGGGGGTATCTGGTGGTGTTAAGGCACAACAATCCGGCGGGCACTGCGGGAAACAAATTGACGAACAGGGACTGGGACAGTAACTTGTACCTATTGGCCTCTGGATTCCTCCTGAGGGTTGGGGTGGCGGCGGAAATTGAGGAAAAGCTGCAGATACCCCTGTACAGCAATCTGGCGAGCAGTGTGGATTACACGACGACGCACAGGGGTAGGGACAGGTTGGTCGTGATGCTAACGGAGGCAGTGCTTGTTTGGGGATTCCTGAAGGGAGAGGAGGTGGACGTGTGACACAGCACGAAGGGGTACACCCTGGGGAGCAGCTGTCAGGACAGTAAGGGGCGCACCTATTGGCGGGATACACGGGTGGAGCTGGGTTGAGGGGCGCAGCAGTGGCTGGGACACAGCACGTGAAGTCACAATCAGGGGTACACCGTATCTGACATCTTGACTTGCAGATTCCTGATAAGCAAATTTATTTTAGGACGAGCCCCATAGGCAGTTGTAATTATGTGTACATAATTAAATAAATCAATTTTATCACTTATGTTATTGTCTTAAACTCTACTGTTAGTTTAATAATTTTGCCTTCTTTATCAGTATTGCTGTGGTTATTTCTTATAACTTTTGTCATTGTTATTATATCTATTATTATTATCGTTAATTTTATTGCTGTTGCTGTTATGTTATTATATTATTATTGTTATTGTTTTTCTTGTCATTATTTGAAGCAACAGCATCGCCAAAGCCTCACAGCAGACTTTTACTCTTTTGACTTATTGATCTCATTGAAGAAAGACTATAATTTTTTGAGAGGCTACAACTAACGCCAAGGCATGCTTCTAAGAAACTGAGAAAATAACTAAAAGCTGTCTAGTGAGCATCCTCTATTCTGTTTTATAATAGCAAGTTGATTGGCCCCTGAGGCATGTCTCACCTCCAACGCGTTCCTGGACAGCTGATCGGGATACCGCTGACTGGTATGTATCGGGGGAAGGATTGAACTGTTGCATGCGTCGCAAGTGATCAAAGTACCGTTGAACCATCACTTGTCTCTTTGACACAAGTTTGTTTCCGTCTGTATTTGTAGTATAGTGACAATGATGCATTAAGAAAATCTAAAGTACCAGGTAGTTAATTATACATTGCAAATCACATTTACACACACCTTATTCAAAAATGTTGAAGGCAGCAGCATTGGTGCATACAATGACCGCAACTGGATGTAATGAATTTGGAATAGAAGCAGTTTGCTGAAAACAAATACGTTTACGACTCATCACTTGATTCACCTAGAAAATAAGTTCCATAACGTAGCGGCTTGACAGTTTTGGAACTTTGCGAGGAACCACAATTCCTTTTCGGTCATGGTATTCACTACTGCACCAGGTCAAATAGGTGTATCTGATATCAAATTTGAAAAAGGCGTATATTGAAAACAAACACACACATAAACAAACACGTGCATGCATGCTCACAAACACCTTCAGTACTTGAATTCAGATACACAACCGCTCACATATATATCGAGCTGTATTATCCAAAAGATTTACTAAAGTTTACAGAAGTGTGCCTCACATTTTTTTTTATTAAAACAACATGCATAATCCAAGGATAACTGTTAGCTTTTAAGCGGCGGGATTTTAAGCGTGCCGAACTCAAAACACCCTCTCTTGTACTTACCCCTCTACTCGTTAATCTTTGAGCATTGAAAAGATATTCAGTATTTTTCAGCACAGCAAATTTAGGAAGCCTTCAATAAGGAAACGACATGTGAGTGACAAACTTAACTGAAATCACCCGAAAAAGCCCCTTAAAACTACACTAAAACGAAGCATTTCAACGGAAATTTTAACGAAATTACCTCGATTAAGCAAAACTGGTCGCTAAAATTGCAGATCTTGAAATGCCCTGTCTTATGAAAACAGAACACACACATCTACAATGCTAGTGTGCGCAAGCGCTCTATGCAATCAGTATTTCATTGCCTCACTATCTTCAGTAATTCTGTGCATTAAATGCAATTAAGCTGCATCTTCGAAGCCTTCAATATATTTCTTAGGACAACTGAGGAACAATCTTTACAGAACAATGGGTATCAAACTTAAGCACTTCTTACAGGTCGGGGTTTTGAACAAAATCTCTGATTAACATTACTGTTTGATTTGACTCTTTTTAATCGATCGAAAGATTCCGGAATGTTATTGTCATTATGATTTGCCCGAATTAGTCATGGAGAACGATTAAAACAAACTCTACCTTTTTTACGAGGAGATTCTGTTCTTGACGGCAGGGGACTTGCCACAGCACTTGCAAAGAAGGCAATCGTCATCACTAAGAAACACAGTCCTCCCCTCATACCGACAGCACCCTTCGGAGAGTGGAAGACCAATTTATCTTCGAAGCACAGAACCTAGGGTTATTTCTCGCTAAAAACGAAAGAACAAGTTGACAGTTGTTAATAACGTAATTTCGTTGACATATTGCCTCCATCGATACGGCTAAGAACATTCTTATCTTTCTACTCGTTTCTCATCATTTAGCCTCGACAACCATGCTAAGGGTACTTTACTCTTTTAAAGAAAAGCGTTCACCTGTTTTAATGGTTCATTAAGTTAATTGTCTTCGAAGTTCAAGGACTTGTCAACTTAAGACTTCGCAACGACATTTTGTTTCAGATTAAATAGCTGTAAATACACTGCTCTTGTTACCAACGCGTATCGTTCTTCGTGAGATCGCAGTGATTGTTGATCGCAACTAAACCAAAATAAAAAACAACATCGTCTTTAAAATGTTGTTTTAGCTCTCTTAACGGTGTGATGCAGTTCATTGGGTGACCTGCTTCACGTAAACAACTCCACAGCATGAGAGACATAAACCTCAGTAATCTACGTAAACACCACAAAGTATTTGCAAATGACGATGTTCAATTAGATATAGTTTGAATACTTGCCTGTCGAGGGTGACCTTCAATAGAACGTTTTAAGGTTTTGTGTTTCTTGAGCTGGACATGCAAACAGGACGCAGAGATACTACAAGACTGCCATCGCTAATACATTATTAAACTGTTTTTGACAGACCAGGGCTAAAAATACCAGCAGAGTTTTATAATGAGGCACCTGCAAATCTCCCAAAGGTGATATGGACTGCAGACTAAACGAGGCTTTGGTAATGCCTGCATGCACATTAGAACAGATTAAATCATAATAAATACAAATTAAAAGGTCTTCAAAGGTGCCATTTTCTTATATTAATTCAAAGACACTGTTTAAATAACAAACGTATACAAAAGTACCAATATTAAAAATGTACTATTAGAATAGTAGTGAAGCAAAAACACACTTTATTTAATGAAGAAAACATGTTAACAACCATTGGTTGTACTCTCCCATGTGACCCTTATGACAACCTCACCGGCATTAGCCCACCTATCGACAAGTGTGTAGGTTCTTTTGAGTCCCCCGTTAGAACGTTGCAAGACTAGACCAACGACTTAACGTCCCTGTCCACGGACGGTGTTGCGAAAGAAGGTCACCCAAAGTTCAACCCTCGACGAAGCCGGGGATTAAACATGTGATCTTGTAACTGATAAAATGCCTCTTAATTAAAAAAAGGGCTTAAGTTGAGCTTTGAAAAGTTGTAGCGATATCATGTTTGAAGTTCAGGGGCTAGACGGTGCCGTTAACTTGGTCCGCAGGTACGATGGGAGAAAGTGCAGTTCGCCGTACTCAACCCGGAACTTGAGACCATGGGGGGTATCTCCAGAGATAGCCCTGAGAACCGAGGGGATCGCCGGTCAAAAAGAGCTTTATTTTTTAAGATCTCAAAAGATATCTAGGACCACAGCCCCTCTCCCTTCGCGGGCCATGCAGCTGCAACCATTTCGCAATATCCCGACATCACAGATGGCTGCAGCATTTTCCTCAAACGAACCACAGTCAATAGGTTAATACAGCTGCGTAGCGTCTGCACGACGTCATGTAAGATAGAGTGAAAACACTGAACACAGCACATAATAGAACCGAACAAAAAAATCAAAGCAAAGTTTATATTAATTTAAGATCAATACAACGCAACGCAGCCGAGGAAAAATTTCATAACGTTGCATGTGAAAACAACAGCGTAAAATGCAGAACACGAACCCCCCCCCCCCCTCCCTCCTCCCTAAAAAAGGAACGTGCTTACGAAGTATTAGATAGAAGAAAATAGTGCGTGGAAATTACGTGCTTAAAATAGTTTAATCAAATAACAGATTGCAGATAACAGAATTCAAACACTTCAGTTGTTTGAAGAGAATCGAACAATCTTTCAGTTTCCTCTCAATTGACCGTTGATCCTTTAGCTCATATTGGCAACTAGAATACTTGGCTGGTGGTTGCTACGATATAACAGCTTAGAAAGTTCAGGTAAAGGTTCAGAATGCTAGCCATAGTCATAAGTCAAGTTTTCGTTGTTCGTCTTGGTTAACCCAAACCTCTCCGAAGGGTCATGCACGATCGATAATTTCTTATTGAATTGTTCGAGTTCAAAACAAAATCTTTTTCAATCAAGTTGGAGTTGGGGTCTTGTCAGAGCCATGATTTGTCTGCAGTAAAGAGTGGGGTACTAAAATAGAGCATGCAAGGGATGACTGAAACTGAGTGAACTTTCACTTTGGTTTTTGTGCTGATGTCACAACAGTTCTAGATTCTTTTGTAGTGCACCGTTAGCCTTGGTGGCGGATTGGATCCTACTTTCAACTTGCAGATCTGCAATGTTGGTGTTGTGACGGTGCTGTACAGGTAAGTGAGGGACTCGGTTACAAGTCTTCAGTGGTTCATCATGGATGGATTCAATGGTTCACAAACATTGGATGATGCTGTTAGAGCAGGAAATGCTGATCTTAAGACCAAACACATCAGCTGCTAAGGAGAAAGATCCACAATTTGCTGCATATCAAGTGCGTTGTTGACAAAAAGGGCTGAATCATCAGCATAGAGCATTTTTTTTTTTTTAGCAACAACAGTATAACAATTTTATTTGCCAAGATTTACATATTGACTTTCATTTACATACAATGTTCCATGTAGTTTACGTATTGGCGAGGATATTTGATAGAAAGCCACGGGGCTTATTTTCAAAATCAAACCTCCTCCCTCATTCTAATATATCTAGTTATACTGATGCATGACAACATTGTGTTCAAAATCAAAAACATTAATAGGCTATATTTTAAGTATATATGTAATATATATACACATTTTTATTTACATGTTTTTTTTGATCATGATATATTAAGGTTTTTGGAGATCTTCACAATAGCTATAAATCAGACAAGTCTTTAGTTTATGCGTGAATGCAGCATAGGAAACACTATTTACAATTTCAGTATCAAGTGAATTAAATATTGTTGGGCCTTGGTATTGTATAGAGAATTGGCGAAGTTTAGTTCTTACAAGTGGTATACGAATTAAGTTGTTTGTTCTTGTATTGTAATTATGGATTTGGGTATTCAAATTAAACATGCCTTGAAATTTGTTGGGAAGACTATTATTTCTATAAGAAAACATAAATTGGCTTATTTGTAATTTTTGA
>JAOBRG010140437.1:0-18854 GCA_027574985.1 Umimayanthus nakama | reverse complement strand
GAAGCAAAATTTTTTCCGAAGATTACGTCACTGGTGGAACTTTTCTACGTCACTGGTAGAACTTTTTTGTCGGAAATGCTCGGTTTTTGCTATTTTCGCACATTTCTAAACTTCTTTGAACAAAATGAGTGGCACATTCGTTTTTCCCAGTCAATTTTGCGTTAATTTCCGAAAAGTGACTTTGGCCACTGGAGTACCCCTTTAAGTAATTCCAATCGGCTTTTTCTTTGTCGCTTGAAGCAAGGGTCCCATCGTCCCTCCTGATCACTGGCGGGGACGGAACGACCCGTGTGTTTGAAGCTTTGTTAATCAGTTTCCAGAACCATTTCAGGTTTTTGACTTTTTGGAACTGGTCATTTTAGTACCAGTAAGGTGAAGGGGTTGGCGCAGTGGTTAAGATCTCTGCCTCCCAGTCCTGAGGTCCCCCAGTTCGATTCCCGGCCTGGTTGAGGATTAAATATTCGGGTGACCTTCTTTCCCGCTAAAGTTCACTCAGCTTTCCATCCTTCCGGGGTCGGTAAAATGAGAACCAGCATACATGGACCGCTTTGAAGCGGCTGCCACTTGCGCCTATATATGCTTCCAGTCCGCTGGGGGTAAACTGATCATTGTAAAGTGCTTTTGAGCATGTCACATGGAGCGCTATATAAAGGCACCAAATTAGTACTCGGCTTAGCAGCAACTCAGTTCCTTGGTGACCTCATTGCCAATGGTTTTATATCTTTGTCACACATCCTGTCACTTTGAGAAGTTTATATCTCAGAGTCATCTTGTGTCTAAGTTTTCCAGTTACCCATGGCAGTGATTGGTTTCTAACCTTGATTTTTCGTAGAGGAGCTATTTCCTTATATATTTCTATGTACAGATTTCTATGTACAAGATTTTGCTTAGAGAAAATTTTAAATATTGTGTAATAGCGCACTCGTGATGTCACAAGCGGAACCAAACTTAAAAACAACTGTGTTTCCCACTTGTACAACGTTCGATTAGATAATCATCAGAACATTTACATTTTTTTTCTAAAGTAACTTAAAGTGGTGAAGAGACTGTCCGTTTAACCAAACTCGCAACAGGATAACAGTTATAGGCAAAAATTAGCTAAAAAAGCATTTTTAAAATAGATTTTATATGTATATATGCAAATTCGTTAAGTACATTTAAACACACTTGGATAGCAAAATAGATAGTTTCTTTAGTGCTTCCGATCTCATCTAGTCATGTAATAAATAACTTATTTTTTCAGAATAATTAAGTATTTCATATATCCTTGTAATTTTATTATTAGTTTTATCTATTTTGTAATGCGCATTTGAGCTCCACCTACAAAAATGCGCATTAAAAATTATAAATACTATTTAATATTCATATTATTAATTGGTTCAAGCTTACAAGTACACTACGCCAATCCCTCTGACCAGTCAAGAAATATGCACTGTATTTAACTATGATCAGGCAGGTATGTTTCTCACCTGTGTAATTCTTGAAAACATGACGTTATCTTCAACAAAGAAAAACAAATTATCCAGTCAATTATGCACAGTGTAGTATTAAAAGAGTCCTGTTACATACCTTTGGTGAGTTTTACTGGAGCGTTTGAAAACCTTTAGAACGTGGTGATATTATTTGCATTAACAGTACACGTATTAATTGAGTGGGGCAGGGCAAGGGCAAATAACCACTTCAATGTCAAGGCTGAGTGCCGCAAGGTCTTGCGACCACATGCCAAAAAAATGTTTTTAAGGACCTTGCATAGGAAAAAATACCTCCTCTCCAAGACAAAATTTGACAACTTAATGCCAAGAACTACAGTTTCATGGAACAATGGATCTTATAGACTTTTGTAAAGAAAACCTTGCAAGTATTTTACTAACTTGGAATGCTTTTGGGCACCAGAATTTCTATTTTGAAGCATTCTTTCAACGACTACCGAAGAAAGTTTGCATAAGTGCTGGAAAAACGCTAGCTTTTGACTTGCAAGAAAACAGCTTGAGCAGGGAAGACTACAGTTTCACATAACTTGCTCCTTTAGAAGTACGTTTTGGTTCCCACTACACAACTTGTCCTTCAATGCTAAAACAATACATCAGAAGAATTTTCCTTCAGGCTTGGCAAAGGTTCGACATGCTTATTTATACCTTCAAGTTTCCAGCACAAATGCAGAATATTTGAATGAGAAAAGAATGTGCACATGCAAATTTTGCATAACTTACTCGCCATTAACTTAAATGCTGTCACATCAAACACAATGATCACATCTGATGATGCTGTACCACAATAAGCAGTGCAACAAAATAAAGAACAAACGCAATAATGTATGGTAGATTACTCCAGCAGCAGAGTACCAATCTTGAAACCAAAAAGTCAAGCAAACCATAGGTTCAACGGTCAGTCAAGGTCAGTCAAAAACAATTATGGTCAATCAAAGTCGACCATGCTCAGTGATGGTCAATCTTTCACAGGATCTGTGAGAAATGTTAAAGATGAGAGAATAACAAGTCAAATGGTGAAAAAAATTGTTGATTGTCGATCATTTGACTGTTCATGCTCATTTATCACCTGTAAAGAGTGTGAATGATGGTCTAGACACCATAGCTGGCGATGCAGATATCGTGACCAGTTCTTGCAATCATGGCAGAATTCATGGGCAACCTACCTGCAAATGCACCGATCTCCATCTCCAAAGAGCTACTCAAGGTCAGCATTGGTAAAATTAGTGGATGGGGATAATCATTCGGATTGTGTTCGATCGCATCAGTTTTCAAAGACAAAATGCAAAATGTCAGTGCTCTTTTGCTACACCTGGATGAACAAGATATCCAAGATATCTTCAAAACGCTAACAGACACCGGAAGGACTACATAAGACTGCACTGGCAAAGATCATTGACTATTTTAAGCCACAAAAGAATATCTCCTTGAAATGGCACACTTTCCGCCAGGCTCAACAACAGCAGGATGAGCTGATAACCGAGTACATAACGAGTTTGTAACACCTGCTTGGGAGTTTGAAAAGAGTGATGACATGACCCGTGACCAAGTAGTTGACAAGTGTACTTCCACTAAATAATGACGAAGGTTACTGCAAGAACCCACTCTGACTCTCAACAAAGTCATCACACTGGGGCTTACTTTAGAGGCGGCGCATCGCCAAGCCACTGCAGTTGAAAGCACTTCAGTGATGACTGGTAGAGAACAACTATTCTGAAAAAAGGATAAATCCCTCAGGAGCCCAGAGAGGAATAAACAGCAAGTACATCAATACCGAGAATCACAGTCTAATTCTATGCTAAATAAAAGATGCAATGCTTGTCAAAAAGTGGCAATTTCTGCCACAGTTGCTGCAACACTGGCAAAGGGAAAATGGCCGCCGTAAAAGGAATCAGGCAACCCTATGACTTACATGATGGTTTTATTTTTGTGGTAGGCTAATACGAAAAATAGCAAAATGTTAATATTGGTATTGAAGGAATTTCAGTGAATATGATGATCGACTCGGGAGTAAGTGTCAACGTGACGGACGCAAACACCTTTCAACGCTTGGCACAATGCGACATTACGTTAAAGAATTTCGACATTCATTTGTTTACTTATGGAGCAAGTTCACTACTCAAACTGAAAGGAGCGATTTAAGCGTAATTGAAAGGGAAAAAAATCGAGAATTACTTGCCAAGTTCATGGTCGTGCCAGAAAAACATGCAGGTTTGCTACACAGACTTGATACAGTGATGAAACTCGGTTTATTGTTCATTGGCCCAACAAAATCTCAACAGCATTTTGAGTGAAAAAATTCGACAGAGCCTACTGTCAACAAGTTTGGAGGAAAACTTGGCATTATCAAGAAATTGAAAAATTCTGCAATGAAAACCCACAATGATCCGAGGGTGAAATTAGTCGCTCAGCCACCATGCCAAATTCCTTTTCAAATCATAAACTGAATGTAGTGATTGTGTAGATGGCCCAACGAAATCGGTTTCAATGTTTGAAGTAGTTTCAAAACCAAACGAAGTGAGAGTATGTGTAAATACGCATCAAGCCAACCACGCCATTCCAGGACAATGACACCAGATCCAAGTGGTCGAAGAAACGCTACCCGAAATGCAACGGGCTTCAGTTTTTTTTTCAAAGCTCATTCTGAATTGGGGGGTATCCATGGCTACAGCTGGAACCAGACTCCCGCAAACATCAAGGTCTCCGGCGTTTTAAGAGGCCGATGTTTGCGTCATCATCAGTTTCTAAAGTTTATCAGTCCATTATACAACAGAGCCTACATGGTTGCCCAAGAGTTTGCAACATATCTGATGATAAAATTGTGTATGGCAAGAACCAAACCGAGAATGATCAGAATTTGAAGATGGTGCTACCGAGAATTAAGGACAGAGGATTCAATTTGAACAACACTTTCTTTGGATTTAAAATTTCAGCAGCTGGAGTCAGTCCGGATGATCAGAAAACAGCCACAATCAAAAACACATGGTGCCCAACAAATCAAAACGAAGTTCGCAGTTTCTTACATGTAGGCCTTGTTAAGTTCTGTGCCAGATTTTCCCCCAACCCAGCAACTGAAGCCGAGTCACTCCAACAGCTTAGGAGGAAAGGTTCAGAATTGGAATGGGCCGAGAAACAAGAGCAGGCTTTTCAAAAATTGAACACACACTTCGACTAACAACTGCGTGATGAATCATGATCCAACCACACTAACGGAACTGCGAGTTGACGGCAACCCAGTAGGTCTTGGAGCTACAGCGTATTTTGACTCAGACTGGATGAGATGGGGCTAGTCAACCCTTCTGCATACATGTATGTGGAAAGATTTGAATTAGAAAAAAACATGCACACATTACATATATCCACTATCTTGAATTTTGTCACATGGCAAGGTCCGCTCATTCATAAAAATTAATGTTACAGACATAGTGCAAATGGATTGTGTTTGATCATTCAGCAGTAAAACAGGAGAAAAATCGGCAGAAAACATCACAAAATTTAATGTACATGTATAATCGAACAAACCGAACATCAAAATAGTAATCAACTCTTGTAATTGAGTTTCACGCTGGTGGATCAGGAACTAGACTTGTGATAGCTGCTGCGTTTTTCCAGAAATTATTTGTAGTCAAAAATGATATTGCATTGCTTTTTTTCTTGAACAGGGTTTAAAAACCAGGGTGAACATTATACAAAGGTAAATACAGAACATGTTCATGTGTTAATCAGTAAGGAATGGACAAAACAAAAAAAAAGCAATACAATGTACCTTCACCATCAAAGTGCCCGGACTTTGGTTTGGCTGTTTTATGTGACTGTAGCGCTGATTGTGTGTCATCGGTTGACAAATATACCACCATGTCTTGAAAGTTACCCTGACCACCAACACTTCCTAAATATACAAGATCAATTGTTCATTTAATACAGTGCCTTTAAAAACAGTAAACTAAACATGTACTCTCATATACTGCTCATGTTTTTCTTTCATTTTTATTACTCGGCCCAGGTAGGGAGCCGAGTGATTCGAATCGGGGTTTTTTGTTCGGTGTTTTTTTCCTGTCGGGATTTGGTGATAATCGATTTTTTTCGTAATTTGAGGCGTGCAATTAAACTTGAATTAAATTCGCCCACACGTCTTGGTACAGGTCAGTGAAGGTCTGGTGCGCATGCGATTCGAAAGCAAACTCTATAAAAACCTGAATTCCACAAGCGGACTTAAACCTGTACCCTGAAAACTCCAGACGAAACGCTTTTACTCGTTGATCTATGAGGACGTTGATGTGATAACATCTCTAGTTTTGTAGTGTATGATTTGATTACGTGCTACGCTGTGCATTAAATACGAAAGGCATGACATTAATGCACTATAGTGTCAACACTTTATGGTGTCAGGAGAGTCTGTTAGTTAAAAAAAAGGGTTACCTAATTCTAAATGTAGTACACCGAGGCTTCCTGCACCCACGCAAGCCTAAAATAACAATGTGCCTAGTGTATGATACAATTTAAAGTCGGAAACGGTGTAGAAAACATAGTTATCAACCGTGATGTCTTCGAGTTGAATTCCCCCGTAATATTCAACCAGCTTCTGCTCAGCTGCTCGATTGGTTCTGAGGAACAGAGACTACCCGCAATATAATTTGTCGGGAGTTGAAACACATGCCAGCATCACTACTTACTTTCACGGAGCTTGCGTTGTTTAGAGCTGATAGCCAAAAATATTTTGCCCGTGTACATGTACATGACTCTGTGCGATCTACTTCCCAAAAGTGTCTGTCAGTGATTTACATTCAAGTCTAAACAAAGCGAAGTAGTGTATACTTAGACATAACAGGGTAAATTTGATATAATGATTTTTTAAAACTCTGAAACTCTTTTTGAAACAATACCCAAACTAGGAGCAAGGGTCAAGCTCGTTTTGTGTGACATCGATGGCGTTACACGAGATAAACTCGTAATCACGTGGATGTCTCCGTACGGAACACTGGTAAAGCCACTGGAATATTTTCTTTTTCTTTAGTTCTTTTCATTTCGTTTAGGGGGCCACGAGTTCGGATTTTAAGAAAACCTCCTTTTCTTTGACTGATTATTCATAAATGCTTGACAGTACAGTGTACGACGCGTTGTAAACAAATAAGTTATTTTTCAGTTGTATTAGTTTGTCCCATTTATTTATCCCTCGGTTCTGTACAATGGTAATGTGATATGGCATGATTTCCTCCTGTGGTGGGTCTTGATGTGTAGCTTATAGCCTGCCAGATTGAAATCGAGAAGATTGTACCAAGAGCACCAATCCACCAGTTCAGAAATTCCAGTGGTTTAAACTTTCGACACTAAATGCAGGACAAAAGCTTTCAAACAAAGCTTGTTTATGAGGCAATGCAGGTTATGGAACAGTGTGGGCAGTAATTAGGACCAGGCCACATCTACGAACCAGGCCACATCTACATGTAGCTGCATTTTTAAAAATGCACTATTTAAAGGAATATTATTTAAAATCTTTAACAACCAATTTCAAGACTATTTGACCATGACAATCAAGTTTAGGGCACGCAGAGGGGGAGGAGCATGGGATTCTTCAGACTCCCTCCAACCCCACACTTTTTTAAAAGTTATAAAGAGTAACTGAAAAGGGTTTTTAGCCACCCCCTCTTCTTAGTGACTACATTGTAATTCCTTCCCTCTCCCTTCTACACTTTCAAAGTAGGCCTGGCTAAACTAGGATATATGTAGTGCGCTTGTATTCTGAAAATTTCTTTGTTTAGCCACTGTGGAAACATTGTAGCACGTGACAAAATTTATAGCTGAGACACAAAAAATGTTTCTGGGAAACATCAGAAACATTTCTTGTATCCCTACATGTCGCTCGATTGTAGCTTGCATGTTTAGCCACCCCTGGACACATGCTGACAACATTTCGGCTACAATGTAGCACGCTACATGTATCCTAGTTTAGCCAGGCCTTAACTCAACAGTTCCTTATTTGCTTTTGTGCAGCACCATTCAAGACCCTACTCTATTTTTTTAAGGATTTGCTGTTAGTTTACATAAAATAATTTAAGCATGTTAAGAATTGGTCCATGATTGTTAGTCATATTGATATATTCAGTTGTGGGTATTATTGACAACTGGGTGGGGTTATCTTTTATTTTTACGTGGGGCTGTTGGGAGGGAGGGGATGGGTTTACATGCAGATGGCAAAGACACCTACATGTTGGTTAACGTTTTGAACACTCTTTTTGTGCCCTCCCTAGGTGTGCATTATTTATAAGGTAATCACTGTAAGCAAGGTTGAAAGAAAGCATACATACACATATATTAGACATTAACTCAACTGTGGCAGCTATCACTGTCAAACAGAGTGAACACACTCAAGAACAGTCAGTAGCATCCATTACTAGAAAATTATTAAAAGCCATGCAAGCAACTTGAAATTACAATAAAAAAATTTAATGTCATTAAAATATTTCTTCAAACCTTCACTTCCATAATCACTATCCAAACTTGCTTTGACAGCTTGTACAGCTCACTTGATTTACATTGAATTGTTTGTTTGACTGTTACTGAGCAGAATATTTTGTACATGTAGATGGAGATAATTTCATTTCATTCAGTCAAAAAAAAGGAAAAGTTCAACATGTCTCGACTGAATTGTCACAACCATATCAAGACAGCATTAAAGCAGTAGCCACATGTGCGATATGCGTGCCTATATTTTTAAGTCCCTTCCCACTGGCAGTTCACTAATGTATACTTTTGGTGCACTTCCTTGATTGCAACACTTGTTTTGTGGGCGCCTGAATCAATGTGGTTATGAATGCTAGTAGTGCAAAAATTTGTGCATCCCTAAATAAAATGTTAGGTTCTCTGGCAGCCATTAAGACGAAACAAATCGTCATGTTTTGAAAGGTACCACATGGTTTCACTGTCATCTTCATGCTCACATCTAAGCCACATAAAGCAATTTTCCAAAGATTTTTGATAATTTCTTCCTTTCTTTTATGAATATGATTCATACTCTACATATACATGTATATCTCTTGGTATTTCCAACAGATTAGCCACACCAGGAACTGCAGATTTCAGAATGAAACACTGCGAACCATGAAGCATGTGCAACCACTAAGCATACTATTGTAAGTACTCTGGAGCTGCTGTTCAGTTGACATGTGGGCTCAAGAAGGCAAGCAAGTTATGTTTTGCCATGTATGATGGCAACATTGGTACTTTTTACTCAAACTTGGACTTTTAGATGAATGGACTTAATATTTAGTACTGAAATTGAACTGTGATTATACAATTTTCAGTGGTACAGGTGATTATGTAACTTAAAGTTGTACAGATTTCAGCTTTACAACACTTAGATAAGAATGAAAAAAAGGTTGCCTCACCAGGCAAGTGATGCCAGATATCATATACCTGCAAGCACCCACAGGGGCCCCACGAAAATATTTTTATGACAGGGCGGGGAATGCGAATATTTTATGGGGTTTGAAATTTTGACCAAAAGTGATTTTTTGGGGTCTATGAAAGATGCAATAATTTTTTGGGTCATGAAAAAAACAGAGGCATTTTTTGGGGTTGAGAAAAAAGGGCTAAGGGATTTTCTGGCGGCATTTAGAAACAAGTTCAGAACAAGAGATCTGAACTTGTTTCTAAATGCCGCCATGAGAACAAATTCTATTTATCGACCCTCTAACTGACTTCACAAGAACACAATAGACCTACTTGAAGCCACTACACAGTGATACACAATAGAAAACACTAATTATCTTGTATATATAACAGAAGGTATATTTTTATTTGAATAAAGTCTGTCTGATGATCGCTTAAATGCGAGAAACTCAGAGTTACAGCAAATCTATGCGTCCTCTTTGATTTCTCCATATATACATAGCTCTGCTTTATTGCATCAAGCACTTTTTGTTTAGTGAGACTGTCTACCTACCAATACATATATATATATATATATATTTCTGTATACTAATTAAGCAAAAAGCTCTACAAGACTTGCTTCTGGGGAAATATTGGGTCTCTGTTTTTGTTTTCAATTGTTGTTATAACATCTGATTATGACAATTTTGATTAATTTTTGCAGTTAAAAATTTTACCCATTCCAGGATTTTTAAGGACTGCGACCCAAATTCAAGGATTTTCCCGGGCCTGGAATTTTCTTTTGCCAATTTCAGGCCTTTCCAGGATTTTCAAAAACTGTGGCAACCCTGTAATGTATTTTATTTTCTTGTTAAGGCAGAACAAAGGGTCATTTTCTCTTATAAATGACTAATTTGGGCTTGTCCTTACATGTTACAGCCAGCAAAATTAGTCAGCTACCCGAGTTGTTTCTGCTTGCTAAGTTTTCTTGAAAAAAATATCTCTACTGGAGCAAAATTTCAGACCAAAAAAACTCATTTGGGCCTTCATCCCCGCCCCCCCCCCAAAAAAAAAAAAATTAATAAAATATGTGAGTGGGGCCCCTGGGACATGGCTACTTAAAAGTTTTTCCATTTTTTTTTACAACCGCAGGGTAATAAACTTTCGGCTGTTGCGTCATCTTAGACTAGTTATTTCAGCTTGTGGATGAGTAACTTTGCTGAAGCACTTGTCCATACAGATCAGCAGAAAATACATACAACTTTTGTGTTCATTATATTTTTGTCAACATTATACTGGACATTCAAGAAACATTTCCCTTTGGGCAACTGAAACCTGAACATCACTTTTCCAATGGGCAAGTGAAAAAAAAGAAAAGCTGATTGCCCAGCAACTCTAAGTATTTCTTACCTTTCTTTGTTTTTACAGTTCTTGTAGTTGCTGGGGCAGTACTTGATCCTGTTTGATGAAACAAAAAATATTGTTTAGAAATTTTAGATACAGGTATCCTTAACTTACGTGTACATGTGTGTAAAAGATTAGTATGAACAAGGTATAGATGCCTAACTTAATACAACAATATAAGTTCTTTCAGAACTTAACTCTTATTCACTTTTAATTCATGGTTTACTTTGATAAAAGTAGAAACAGAAACTTGACATCACTACAACTTGCCTAAACCTGTAACACTGGAATGTAAAACAGAATATAATTACCCATGAATGGTACCTGAAAATGAAGAAATAGCTGTTTTTTGTTGCCTTGAGGACAACAGAGACCTTGCTGACAGTGCACCAAACCCTTTGTTCTCTTCCTTTGGTCCTGAAGGTTGTCTTGTAGTGGCCACCTTTGCCACTGGCTGCTTAACAATAGTGACAACCCTAGGTTGAGAAAAACATGCAGGTGTTGCCATGACATCTTCAGGATCATAGGGCAAAGATTTGGGTTTTGTGAGTATATTTGATTGTGAGTTGTATATCTCCGATGCTGCAGTATTCACAGTTGAGGTATTGTGAATGCATCCAAGACGGTCCTTCTCATTCACTACAGTGGTTTCATTCCTCAATTGTGGAAATTGATTTTAAAATTGCAAGTTACTGGTATGCGAAATGGAACCATTCCCTTGAGCTCTGTGTTGATTGCCAGCTCTGACTTGTGCACTATGTTGGGCTGCAGTGTGTGCTTGTGTGCTGTGTGTCATTTGCAGTGTGTGCTTGTGTGCTGTGTGTCATTTGCAGTGTGTGCTTGTGTGCTGTGTGTCATTTGCATGTGTGTCTGCAGCACTGCCAAACTAGACAATAGCTGTACCCTAGCCACTAACTGAGAAAGTGTAGGTAATGGTGGCACATTTTGAAAGGGTAACAGCCAAGAAAAGGGCGATGTTGGCAAATTAGGCATTAGCCTGTGATATAAACCTTCACTGGCCAAAGATTGGCCTTTAATATACTTATATAGGGTGAAGGTCTTAAGAGTGAATTAGGAAAGGGAGTTGTTGGTGTGACAAACCTTGACGATTTATTTGAAGATGTCGAATCTAGGTTTCGCTGTAAAACCTTCTGCATTCTTGGTGGTATTTCAAACTTAGGTCCAAAAATGGCAGTTGACAAAGTCGCGGAGGTCGGTGCTGACGAATATGTCCGTGTTAGCGGGTGCGAAGACCGCGTCACAGGCTGCGTGTGTGGCCGTGTGTTAGGTCGAATCGGAGTTCTGACACTGAAAAATCTACTTCTAGCAATGGGTCTTCTTGCAGGAGCAGATTTTCGTAACTTTGGCTTCTTTTGCTTCGATATAAGTTTCGCAACGTGTTGATCGGCCTCGCTCGCAACTCCTTTTAACACGAGTTCTCCGTCGCTATCTCTAGTAAAGCTTGCGACGTGAGGAATAGAACGTAAATAGTCCTCAAGGTTTCTGAATCCAAGCTGAGTGAAGGGAATAGGACTGAAAGTAATTGATTTGTACTCCCTGTCCACTCGCCGCAACGGAATGCCTCGTGGGCTGCTGATCAAAACGGCCCTCAGCATAGCTTCAGTTTTCTTTTTTAGTTCTTCCATTCTTGTCCTGTTGCTTAAGACGATTTTGACAAGTACCTATACGTTTAATTGTTCCTGTAGAAGAAGCCACATATGAAAAAGATAAGAAAAAAACGTCCAGCAAGATCTGCAAGAAACTGAACATGGAGCACTCAAGTTTAGCGCGAAATTCCTGGGTCCGTGAAACAAATAAGACTGTGTGGTGAAGGCTGAGTTGTTTTGTTGTTGTTGTTGTTGTTGTTGTACATCAAAATTTGTTTGTTTTCGATAAAAAAATTTCACTCAATTGACTAATTCTTTTGCAACATTTTGTTTCTTTTTGGAGAAGCAGAATATGGAGTTGTTGTCACAATAAATAATAAAATCATATGTTTCTTATGTTTTCTTACCCTACCAGAGACAGTAGCATGTTTAAAAACGTCACCCACAGACCTTTGCGAACATATTATTTCCCAGTTTCCCTTGCCAGCGCTCGGTCTTTTTCTGCTCAAGCCAGCAAAGATGGGTGAGTAAAAGTTGAAATTGATAACAAAATCCTTTAAAATCTATAAGTTGTAAGACTCATCCGTACTCAAGGAACAAATAATCAATAAATCAAATGTTTCTCTAATGTTCTGAGGTTATTTTGGCTGAAGATTTGCTATCTTGTTTGAGTGAATCACGGGGTTTCCAGAGTATGTTTAACCGTCGGGTTTCACGTGAATGGAACAACAACTGTCTTTCCCTATGAAAATTGGTGGAACTTAATCTTGTTTCTGCTTCATATTTTTTTCTTTTTTATTGGTCCGTACGATAAAAAGCATGAATGGTTGGGTTTTACAAAAGTGTAGTTTGGTTGACGAAACGATTTCACCGTTTTGCGGAGAAACGGATTCTCGTGCCACTGTTCCTGTGCGGTAATCAGTTTGCTCCTCTGGATGTTGCGACAAGTACTGCACTAAGGTGCAGCGGTTGCTCTTTGCAGTCAATCTAATTCAAACATACTTTTACTCTTTAAAATGCCTTGGCAGCGTAAAATTTAAATGCGTTATACGAATTTGTTACTACTTGTATAGCAGTAGCTCAGTATACTTCTCTGTCATCTGAATCTTGCAAGCTTAAGTACTATTAAATTTGGCTGACTCTCGCACTCACAGCACACAATCTTGACTCTGGACATGAAATTATGTTGTGCTGTGCATTGTTACCTCAACTTGATTATTTCAAGTTCACTTTTCACCCTGTGAATGGTAGGAAATCTATTTATACATATCTGTAACTTTTCGATTCTCTCTTCTCTGCTTCACTTCTCTTAAATATACTTCTCGCTTTTGCATTTAAACTTAGAAAAACAGGAGACTGCTTGAAAACTAAAAAGTTTACCAGCCTCCTGAATCAAAAGATGAAATAACATGATAAAAGTGTAATCAGTGTTGTAACAATAATGTTAATGTACATGTATGTACACAAAAAATAATGGATGACATTTGGGAACTTATTACTATTTAGTAAAATTTCATGGTAAAGGTTGCAATCTTTAATTTGGGGCAATAGCAACAAAAGTTTCAGCTCAGTTGTTCGGAAAGTTGTTTTAAGTTCAATCCTCATAATTTTGCTGTTATACATCAGTTTGTCACTGAAAATGTGTGGATTTGGAAAACATGTCTTCTAAACAAGCATAGTTGCAAGCTTTAACCTTCATAGTTGAAGTTCTGGAACCCCATACAAACCCTTTTAAAAGTTTAGATTCAAGGATTTGTAAGGAGTTTTAAAATTTTGATTACCGGTATGATTGTTTTAGCCATTCCTTTTTGTTGTTAAATAAATTTGTGTAGTTACCTTCTATAGACATTTTTTGTCAAAATCTGATGTATAATGGTGGAGAAGTAATAGTTGAAAGTTGAACAATTTCCGCTGGTACTGTGAAACCTACTGTTGTCTAATACAAGGCAAATAATAGGCTGCATAAGAACAAAACAGCCACTGAGACTTTGCTGATTATTGACACATGGTTTCAGATGTGTTGAGTAATCTAAATTACCGCCTTGAACAAACCCTATAACTAGGTTCTCCGAAAATTCTCAAAATATTTGTGAACCAATTAACTTCAGTACTGTGCTGCTAGGGTTCAAGTTTGTATTAAAATTTCCGAATTGCAAAGGACGTAGTTAGGACTAAAAGCTTAACCTTTCTTTGTTGCTCCCCCTTAAAGCAGTTTATTTAAGCAAGACTTACAGTTTTTGAATATTTACACTGTGTTACTTGAAAATCTGATGTAGATACCCTAGCCTGGCACAAGTTCACAAGTGACGACAGGGTTTAAATTTGCTTAGAGATGAAGGGGCTTTTGAATGGAAGAAAAAAATGTTGCTGAATTATACTGTTTTATGGGGAAAAAAATACAAGGCAATGAATATATGCCTAATTGACAGTTCAAAGTTATATTTTGTTATATGAAAGGATTACAATCCAGGGGAATTTTAATTGGAGGGCTGTTTTGTTAATACTTATGTAGAAAGGTTTGTAGCCAGTGGTCTTACAACTAAGTGTCCTTTAAACAGGAATGGAACTGTAAATGAAATATTTTAAAATTGAAACCCATTCGATTAGTTGATTGAAAAGTTTATTATTTCAGTATACCTTAAAATGGTTGTGTCATTGCAAACTTTTGAAATTCTATTTTCTGTAGCTGTTGGAAAAAGTGGTTATCTGGTTCATTTTGGAAAGTAGGTTTTTAGTGTTTTTATTTGGTTTGTAATAAAAAAAATAATATTATGGTTAGTACCTAAACAACATTTGTTTTCCAGGTATCTCCAGAGATAGCTGGCATAAGAGGCGAGCTACAGGTGGTAAAAAGAAGGCCATTCGAAAGAAAAGAAAGTATGAGTTGGGGCGACCCCCAGCGAACACCAAGATTGGTGCCAAGCGTATTCATACTGTGCGCACCCGGGGAGGAAATGAGAAGTTCAGAGCTCTTCGTTTGGACACTGGAAACTTCTCTTGGGGATCAGAAAGTATGT
Organism: Umimayanthus nakama; assembly: GCA_027574985.1. Classification (NCBI taxonomy): domain Eukaryota; kingdom Metazoa; phylum Cnidaria; class Anthozoa; order Zoantharia; family Parazoanthidae; genus Umimayanthus; species Umimayanthus nakama. Next base: position 3,971 of record JAOBRG010140437.1, on the reverse strand, counting down.
TCAGTCTATGCTTGGGCAGGTTGCTGCGTTATTTAGAAGGACTTTACACTAGCAAAAGGCTTGAAACATATAAGTACAGTCGACAGAAGTGACTAGAGGGTAGTACTCAAAAACTGTTTTTCTTATCGAACAAAATAAAGGCTCACAGCTGGAGAATCAACTAATATCTGCCATTGTTGGAAAACAAAATGCTTCATGTATTAAAGCTTAAAACCTTGAAAGTTAATTGTGGAAAGTCTTGGCATTTAGATTTAAAGAATATTTAAATAATTATTTTCTGTCATTTTTCACCGAGAAGATTGCAGACCATTTTAGTATAGAGTCCACATCAGTCTAAATTTTTGAAATCAGAAACTACAAAGATCTTGCAGTTTTGTTATTTATATCACTTCTGTTGACTGTATCAGGTTAGTACCTGTATGATTCTCATTCTGTGGAAATCTTGGCCACTATTAAATGGAGCAAAATGATGACCACTTAGACTGTGGAGAGATAGTGGTGCTGTTCCAGCATTTCCACTACTCTGTGATATTTTTGTCATAGTTACACTGATTGCTCTTGTTACACATTTGTGGCTTACTGCAGTACTACTGTTACATGTGTGTTTTGCAGTTTGAAGCCAGTCTATATTTCTGTCTGTTAAAAATGTAGCTAGAATAAAGTCAAAATGCAGTGTTTCATTGGCTGCAAGCATTTGCTGGAACAGATACCCTTTAAAAAGCCAACTGGTATTGATGTTTTCAGGTGTCACACGCAAGACCCGTATCATTGATGTTGTGTACAATGCCAGTAACAATGAGCTTGTGCGAACCAAGACCCTTGTGAAGAACTGCATTGTCCAGATTGACAGCACCCCCTTCAGACAGTGGTATGAGGCTCACTATGCTTTGCCTATTGGCCGCAAGAAAGGACAGACCAAAGCTGTAAGTTGCTGCATGCTGTGATAACAAAAAACATTGTTAACAACCTGGGCTTGAACAGTCCTTGAATTTTAACGTGTGAAATTTTCTCTTTGTATTTGTGTCTCCATCTTTGGCAACTCTGTAATTTTACCGTGGTTTTACATAACTAGCTGTCTGCTTGGAATTACTTCAACTCACATCAGTTTCAACTAAAGTAGAGGTAATAAAGTTGATTGAATGATAAAACAATTTAGATAAAGTGTTTCTGTTGACGATTGAAGGATCTGCTTGAAATTTCTCAGTTGCTGCCTTTCACCATTTCCAAGTAGAGCTTGTAGTATTTTACCATACTAACAGTTAAATAATTTTCTTCAATCGTTAACGTTTAGGATGATGAAAATGATGTGTTGAACAAGAAGAGATCAAGCCACTGCCAGAGGAAGATCGAGGCACGCAAAGCAACGGGCAAGTGTGCGTCAGCCTTGGAAGAGCAATTTGTCACTGGTCGTCTCTATGGTGAGGAAGCAAAACTTTTTGGATCGGATAGTTTGTTTTCACAGACGATCAAGTTTCCTAGATCAATCACTGTACTATGGCAGTAAAAATGAATAGCGTGAGACTTTCAGTTGACACATTTAATACATGTAATGTCACTTTCTGAGTATACATGAGTTGATTCTAAGTATGGATGCTGTTAGATACCTAGCAAGGCAGTGTTCTAGCCAGCTGTAAAAAACGACAGAGTGCATTCATGGAACCTCAAACATGACTTTGTCATGGATTCAAAAAAAGAACTAGCAAGACAATAAACAGAAAATGATGTTGTTAAAACTCATATGCCTTCTGGTGCACGGCTCATTCAGTGGGAGGAGCTGCCACTTTTTGCAAAACTTAATCTTGAAACTTTCTTTTCTACCCAACTCAATACCCCCTCCACCCTCTCCCCTCTCCTCGAAGCATCTGCACATCAACTGTGCTGGGTGGTTTTAGTGGGAAACATTGATGATTAACAATTAGCTTCTTCAGTGGTTCCATTTTACTGAGACGACTTACAAGGCTTTTGTTCGCGAGTTGTGGAGAGGGGAAAACATTTAAGTCAATTTTAGTGCTCTGCTTAAAAGGGTGAAAGGATTGTTTTCTGTCAGTTTACACTCTTTAAATTTTGTTTTACAGCGTGTGTGTCGTCTCGACCTGGACAGAGTGGACGTTGTGATGGCTACATTCTCGAAGGCAAAGAACTAGAGTTTTACCATCGTAAAATCAAAGCCAAGAAAGCCAAGTAAAGGCAGAATTTGTACAAACAATAAAGTGTTAGCAGAAATGTGTTCACATTATCTTTGAACTGTGTCGCTGTGTAGTTGTGTAATCATTTGGAATAGGCTTTATGTACACCAGGTGTTAGTCCGATCCCTTTCTTTTATCCTCATGGCATAGTCGCTTTTTTGCTCATTGCAGTCCTTTTGTACAAAATTGAACCTTACTCCACAATCTAACTTGGTGAAACCGGTGTCCGAGTGTAGCAATGGTTTTTGTCCTTTAAAAATATCTCAACAAGAAACTTGGAAAAATGGGGGAAGATCAAGTAAAGCTGATCGGTTCTTAGCAGGTTCAAAAATTTGAGAAAAGCGGAGCTGCTGGGGAGACGATCACTCTCGTGGGACAGCTGGGTGGGACTCGCAGCATCGAGATTACGCAAAGCCATTTAATATACCTTTATAAGGGTCTATAGCTTTTAGAAGTTTTAATAGGCAGTGCCAACCTAGCATTGTAAATCGAATCGAAGATTGATGTAAGCAGAAGAGAGAGAAACAGGTGTACTTAAAATAGACTTAACTATTAAATCCTGCTTACGTTAATATCTGATTCAATAGCGGTTCGTTGTTGATGAAACATTCGACCCACTGTCACTGATAAAAAGCGTTATCACAAAGGGGATTCCGATACGACTTGCTGGTAAAAAGTGGGGATTCGAAGCAAACTTGGAAGGTCGGTTTGACTGTTTTGTTAGTTAATTTTCGTCCTATTCTAGATGGTGAGTTGTACTGACTTCCTAATTTGTGGAAGCAAACAAATAGTACACCGGTTAATCACATTGTTTGAAATTTTCTTAAGCTTCTTGGTGACAAAACTTTCGTGGCATGGCGCATGCAAGATTAAATATATCATTGTTACTTTCAAAAAAATTTGAAAACTTTGCCTGACCCACGTATCAGTTTGCCGCGCTAATAAGGCACTTTGTATAGGAAATCATACGACTTCGAGTGGAATTTAGAATCTATTTGCACGAGTAAGTTTTTGAAAAACCTCAAATTGCAAAAGCCGATCTTCCGGCGAGTGTACATTGAGCTTTTTTTAAAAAACTCGCAAGTGGAAATAAACTCTAAATCGAACGAGAAAAGTCGTATGATTTCCTTTTAATATCATACATGAAAAATTTTTCAACGCGCGCGCCGAAAGTACAACGATTTGGATCGGACGAACAAATTATTCTGATGGGCAAACCATAATAATTTTCCATTCTGTTTTCTTGTGTTTCAAAGATGGAAGTTCATGAAAAATATCCTGAAATAAGCTCAAAATTGTAAATGAGAAAAGTCGAGGAAGTTTGCACTGTGTTAACTTTTTCTGCACTCATTTAACTTTTTTTGCACTGAATTAAGAAATAGCTGCACTGCTCTCAGCCAATTAGAATCGCGTAATTTTTTCATGTATATTATTAGATATGAAAAAAAACCTGTTTCACTAGCGATTCTCTTTGTTTCCGCATCTCACTAATCCTTACTTGTACAGGGGCATAGCCAGGGGAGATCGAAATCCCTTTCTTTCTACCTAAAAAAAAACTCGCTAGTACGTCCTAGTCTGCCTACTAGAAAATAATCTTTCTCCAAAACAGTACTCTCTTCCTCCCCCGCAAAGGCAAATTCTAGCTACGCCCCTGTTGTAGGTGGTACTAGCACTACCCACTATATTTGTCAGACTACTTTGCTGAAGCACGTTCCAAATGTTTTACCCCTATTCTACCTGGGGGGGGGGGGGGGGGGCGAAAGTGCCCCCGCCGATTTAAACGTT
>JAOBRG010140326.1:0-18854 GCA_027574985.1 Umimayanthus nakama | reverse complement strand
AAATTCTATTTGTATTGCAAGAATAGTGTGTTGGCTACCTAACACGAGTCCTTTGGTCACTGTAGCATAGCAGGAAGATAGATAATTTCAAGGTTTTGTGAAAGGGTGGTCCAAAATTGTCACTTAGGCCGTTTTTGCACCGAGCTCTTCATTTATTGTTTTTTGTTACTGCTGCTGTTACTGTACAAGAACTGAAGCTATATACTGCTAGTTCTTAACTACAACTTAAGTACTAGGCCATGTATAGGTTGAATATATACAATGTACATGTACATGCCAACCACACCATACATTTCATCAGACGGTGCCAAAAGTGAGAGCCTCTAGATAGATAGTTACCTATATGAGGGATGGCTAAGAAAAAACTTGCGCTCAGCTGCTAGCGCAGCCTTGATATCCTTTCTACCATCAATGTCAGCTTGACTCCTGTTCACAACACCAATATACCCTGTTGGTTAATAAGAAAAACAATTATTATTATCAAAAAGATAGCTGTACTAACAGTCCCTTTACCAAGAAAAGAATTAGAGGAGGAGCCTGACGCATGTATCTTAATCCTCCTCCTTTCCTTAGCCACAATATTTGGAAGCATTTTATAAGAAACTACTAAAAAAAAAAAGACCTGAGCCACTCCTCTTTTCTAGATCCTCCTCTGAACATTGATTCTACATGTTTGTATTAACTACACCTACATGGCAAGGTTCAGTTAAAGTTCACACTTATAATTCCGTGCAAAACTCAATCACCACAGACTTGCTTTTGGTAAGACAGCAGCCCAACATGTAAACCAAACCACTTTAAAATAGTACAGCATACCAACTAAATTTATCAAGCTCTGCCATGGTTGTGGACAGCAAGTTATTACTGTGTCAAATTTTATGCATGCATTGTAAAAATGTAAGTTCTTTGTTGTTTCATTTCCTTCATATTAGTAATCAAAAGTAATCAAAATGTACTGACTGACCCCTCTCCCCTCCCCTTGTTGTATGCCTTTTTGCAACTTCATCAGACTTACAATACAGTAGAACCCTGGTTTAACGATTTTCGGTGTAACAATGTTCTTGGAATAATGATCAACAATCTCTTGCCCACTCAGCAAAAGTTTTAGTAAAATGTATGGTGCAGAACCCCGTTTAACGATATTCCTGGTTTTAATAACAATATAGTTTTACTGCTCCCTTGGCACATCTTTAAACCGGGATTCTACTGTAATTGGGGACTTATTCATATGAAACAACTAAGTTCTAAAAGTTTCAATACATCGACCAGGACCTTGAGTTACAATGACTTAACAATCATATGCACAGTGCACTCACCTCGTCTCAGAGGAAGCACTCTATTTTCTAAGATCTCCTTTGCGTCAGTTCCTTCATCCATGAGATCCAATTTTGTAATGACCCCAATTGTGCGTGAACCTGAAAAAGTTGGTTAAAAAACTATTGCAGCTCTATAAACTGTGACAATTGCAAGCAGCATTTTATGCAATAAGTTACTCAAATGTCTGCTCAAAGGCTTTTAATGAACAAGATCAGCTTTTAAAATAATTATTGTAGGCTATGCTACAATGGCAGTGTTTATATGCAGTTTGGTCTTGATAGGGTGTATCTGAAGTACTATTAATTGATTACCAAAATAAGGTCAGGTTTTGAGGGCTTGTGTGACATAACCCCACCGAAGGAATATATTTGGCCGAGAACCTGATAGCAGTGCAAGTGCATTGGCATTGCCACCACTATGACAGTTATATCAATGACCACTGCTGGGACAGTTAAATGAACACTAAGTGTACCTGTTGATAAAGTTTAAGTAAAAACCGTTTCAAATAAAAATGCTACTTCGGTTTAAATGCACACTCTGTACCTGGATACTAAATTAAAATATGTTGTATAGTACATCAAACCAATTTAAACCAACCTTGAGCGTCGACTTCCTTGGCTATTTTGAGAGCATCAGAGTTGGCAAGATCAGTGTTTGCAGGAGTCACGGCAAGGATGAGACAGTTTGGTTTAGTGATGAATTGCATCAACATGCTACGAATTTGAATTTCGATATCTGGGGGTTGGTCACCAACTGCAACTTTCGTCATTCCAGGGAGATCCACAAGGGTTAGACTCAATACTGAAACATAATAAAATACACACACGCCATAAAATCTTTGTTTTCAGTTACAATGAAAATTACACCAGAAGTGTATGAGGCATTATGGTTTATTTAATAAATGTTCTATTTTTTGGAGAGGGGGGGAAGGGGGGGGGGTTGTTGTTTCCAGTCCCCCAAGTGGTTATCAAAATTGAAAATGCTTTGAGCTTTTAACATGTACCGTATTTCTCGGAATAGCAAGCTAGGATATCTAGCTAGGACAGTATTTCAAAATAAAAGCTAATGAAAGGCAAAATTGAACTGAGCAAAATGCCAATTTAAACAGTTCATTTTTCACTGAATTTTGGCTTCTGCACATACTCCCTCCCTAACAGATATCTTAGAACTCCTTTGACATTGTATGATTACAATGTCACTTGATCAACAGAAGTTTGGCTTTCTGAACCAACTACTATACATGTACAGTTAAAGAAACCTGAATTAAGATCATTTGAAAAGAAACACAATTTTTGTCCATTAGATGCCTTGTTTTCTGCACGACACTCCTTTCTTGCTGACAGTATACATAGATATTGATGGCCAGTTTCAGATTTTTTCTTGTAAAACTTTGCTCTGAGCTTGCAAGTGATGTTGTGGCTATTCGTCAGTTGCCACAATGATAAAGTAATAATTGAAATAAATAATAATAATAGTAGTAACAATAATATTAACCATATTATTGTTATTAAATTGTATTGTGGTTGTAAATGATAATCATAGTAATAATTGTATCAAAATCCAATAAACTAAATATACGTAGTACTAATGTACATGTAACTATAATTTTCCCTAGCAAGGTAGAGCTCAGAGTCTCCAATACATTTATCAGGCCTTGCACTGTCGCCACTTACCATGCGGAGAATACACTCTCAGGTTGATTGGCACAGCTGAGATCCCCTTGTTACTGCCTGTCATTCGGTCTGTCTCAGCAACAATTTCATTCCTTACTTCTTCAAAGTCTGTAAACTTTTTTCCTTTGCAGTGTATAAATTCAGCCCATTCTGTTCAAGAAATAAGTACTAAGTTTATCATTAAGATGAAAATGTAAATGATCATAATTTAAATAAAACTGGAACTTATGATGATCATCTTTCTAGTTTGTTGGTACAGTGCATGTATTTACACTTTTATTGTCCAAGCTACTGGTAACCACAACTGAAAATACTGTACAATGTTTTATGGTCTATAAAATGAGACTTTTAGACCCTAAAATTGGCCTCAAATAATGACCTTGACTTACCGGTACACACTGGTAACATTTTAAAAGTTTCCAAATGTGTACAGATTTAAGATGAAAAGTAATCACCAAGCAAGATGGATACATCCTTACAAGAAAACTCAATCGACTCCATGCTTTAGTCTTTTCCCAGAAGCAAGAAAAAGCCAACTTCTCAGGAATAAACAGTCAATGTGCACGATTCACGAAGCACTGTAACCTTGCAATCTGTCAGAAACCTTCATAGCTCCAAGCCTCCATGATTAATTTATAATCCCCTACAGTTATCAGTCACCCTGATTACAAGTTTGAACCCAAACGGTTGTAAGCACCCCCAGTTTTAAACACCCCTGGTTATACACTGTAAACTCCCCATGATTAACTTCAACCCTTCACCCCCCAGTTACAAGCACCCTTGCCATGGTTATAAGCCTTACATCCTTAAATGCCACTGAATATAATTTTCAAATTAAAGAAATGACTAATAGCTTAATTTTTCTCAAATTTTATTGTGTTGTTCAGTTATTGTGATTTTGCTGCCTTTTGTGCTTCTTAATTTCCTCAACAAGAGCAATGTCAAGGGTCGACTTATATACATACATAGATACATGTACACTGGAATTCCAAAAAGTGAGGTTTTTTACCCAAAAAAATAGGGGTCAACCCATACAGATACACTGGTTTGACCAACACACCAGAAAACATGGCAAATCATTCTGTTCTTGTCTATAACAGCATCTCAAATGGTTGTGTTACACTATACCTGCTAAATATTGTTCTTTTTATAATAGGGTCAAAATATCTTGTTTTCACCACTATTATAAACAAACTAGTGAATCTAATCTATGTGCTCAACCAAGGCAGTGAGAGAGAGAAACAATAATCTGAATCTGAATCAGGTCAAGTCATTGATGTCGATGGACATCTAATCATATGATTAGACCAATTTTTTGAGGATTAACAAGCCAAAACCGATGAGTAAAAATGATTTATTTTCCTCAAAAACTTTTCGTACAGTTAGCTTATTCGGTATAGTAAGCTTATATTTGGTATTCGCATGGGACTTTAACACTGTAGCTGCAGTTTATAAGTTAAAATCAACTGCAACAATAGGACAGTAACCTGGAGATCACAAGTTCAAGTCTTCTGCTTGCAAGCCACAATGGTGTGTAACTAAAGCCTGCAGACATCATTCCTACAGTTCAAGTATTAAACCTTAAAGATTTGTTTTGTAAACATGGCATTGAAAAGCCTTCTATAGGGAGCTATCACTAGAAATAATTGTATTTTTATTTACCACCCCAAGCATTTGAAAGGTATTTTGTATTCCAAAGAAAAAGAATGCTTCCTCATCATTCTAAGCACATGAAATTGGCTGTAACAAAGTGTGTCAAAACTCTGCATTGACATGTACCTCTCGTCTCGATACAAGCACCGATAAACCTTTGGCTTTATCGTAAACAGCTGTCAAAAAACCCCTGTATCATGGTGTATGTGAAAAACAATAGCACTTTTGGCTACAAGAACTCAAAACAGCAATACGCCTTGAACTTGTACCATCCTTCCTCTGTCTAGAGAAATCAAAGATGCAAATCCGAATAAATTTGATTTAATAAATCAAGTGTGATTCTCTGACAGGGCCGTACCAGTACAGACAGTCTCAGTGCAAACAAAAACATTAGACATTAGTAGTGACAACGGTACTCACCAGACTTGGCCGGATTTAGCTGCAGAATCAGTGGCCGTCTTGTCACGATTCCTGACCCACGTGGTAAGAAGTCTCTGCATTACAGATAAAACTTTAGAATCCTTTCAATTTCCCACAAACATAAAAACCCAAATTGCTACTAATGGCTCAAACGATCATATGGAAATCCCACCTTCCAACAAAATTCTCCAGAACGCTACTTTTACCGGCACTTTGACTGCCGACAACGGCAATTTGAGGCAAGTCCACGGAAGAAGGCTGTCCAATTTGAGCAAAAGCATCCTGTATTTTGTTAACTATCGGGATCAAATCTTCCATTCCCTTGTTCCACGACATGGTGGAAACTTGAAGGAACAAAGCTGGAGTTTAGTCAAGTAAAACAACTCAAAAAATATGGCGGAAATGGAGACTTCACCTCCTACTGAGCATGCGCTGGAAAGCAAGCCACTGACTGATTTACTGAGAAACAGTTGGCGCGTGTCAGCCACAGGTAGCCCAAGCTGTCATCAGGCTTGACGCTCTGCTCTGCTCGTGCGTGGCCGTAAAAACGGCCAGCAATAACATTTAAAAGACCTTCGCCGACGAGAAGTTTTAACGGGGCCAAGGGCGACTTTTGCTCGATTAAAATAGGCCGTAACAATTACAAGCCAAAAATAAACCCAATCCTTTTTGCCAGATTCACGACATGTTTGCGTTATTAAGTCTGTAAACAGCTTACCTTAGGACAAACATTTTCAACTTTTACAAAGTTACTAAACAGGCAGCCCAAGCATATAATAAGAATTGGCAATTATTTCCCGTACCAAGTCTTATATTTTCGATTTCCCATACAAAGTCTTATATTTTTTGCCAAAAAATAAAAATTGAAAAAGCTGCAAATAAAGTTAACCTACCTTGAATTCACCTTGTGCTTGTCTCTTGTGTGCATTTCGGGCGCGATTGGGGCTGTTTTCGAGGAAGAAAATATTTGAGTGAGATGGGCCATCAGCAGTGAGTTTCTCGTGTCGCGCTTCCTCGTAGTGGGTTTGCTGGGATGCACAATCGTGCAGAAACACCAGAGAGACGGTTTCTATTGACCTGATTTTTCAAAGAAACTATGCGTTCTTTCTCTAGAGAGAGGAGGGAGTAGGCCTAGATAAAAAAAAATCCGGATTTTGGGGGGATTTTTTGACCTTAAAAAGATTTTTAGAAAATTTTGAGATGTTTAGAAATAAAAATATTTTTTCTAGCCAATATAGGTATTTTTTTTTAAATATTTTGACAAGATTCTTATCGATGAACAAATTGCTGCCATGCAGGTAATTGTTATCAATGTTAAACTACTTTGGACGAATAATTTTGTTATTAATAAGTTTATGCAATCATTAACTACCTAGTTAATATCGTCAGGTGTACATTTTATCTGATTTGTCCTGAGCCTAAGCCTGTGTTGTCCCTGTATGTAAATATCAGTTCAGCGGTTTCTCAATGAGTAATAATTCCCACAGTTCTTTCATATGTAACTAGCTAGCTGTCAGCAAAAAACATTGCTGCCTTAGCCGAGGCCGCTGGACTCTGGGTGCGTCCTTTCTTGAAGGAAGTATTTTGTAGTTGTAAGTTTATTCCTGTTTTTTTGTACCGACTGTCTTTCACAGGCTTATACACTGTAATGATGTCGGATTTGATTAAAGAGTAACCTCTAAAACCTAAAGACGTGTTGATCGTGAGATATTCGTCAACAATAACTGAAAATTTTTTTAGATTTTTAGAAGGATTTGTGAGATTTTTAGGGGAAAAAGGAGATTTATAGAAATTTTGGCGGGATTATCCGGATAGATTTTTAGGCAATTTTTCGGGATTTTTTTTTATCTAGGCCTAGGAGGAAGAGGTTCGGGGGGGGGTGGTTGTGAGATCAATATCTATAATATTAAGCTGCTCCAAATCCAATTCTAACACGTTTTGTGGATCCCCTGGGTTAGATAATCATGCAGAACACAAAAAGACGGTTTCCATTGAACGCATTTTTCAAAGAGCTATGATCATACAGTTCCATGTTCAGACAAAAGTGGAAAGTTCTGAGCGTTAGAAAATACGATAAAATTGAAAAGTATTGGCGTGAATTGTTTGTTTCTCTCGATTTGATAACCAGAACAACAATTTTCACTTGAAAAAAACTCTAATATTAAAAATAAAATTTTGCATAAATGTCCAAAGCAAATGTCTCAATATCCAGGATTGTTTATTACTTCACTTTTCGTATGTTTCCAGATTTCTGAAAATTTGATCTGGCATTCCTAAGGGTTGAAGTACTAGTGCAGTTACGTCGCATTGCTTTCATTAACGAAAATATAGCTCCAGAGGGTCGCTCCCTCTATCTCTATAAGTAGTGTGGAAACCCACCTTTTTAATTTCATTTCTGGGGTTAAAGCATATTAAATTACCTATGGAAAAAGTTTTACCAAAATCTGAGTACAGGTTCTATTTGGATGGAATGACTTTAACAGTATAACTCCACTTATCCAATACATTTGAAGCGTGTTATCGGGAAAAAGGGTCTCATGAAGCATAACATCCTCCAAGCCATCGACCAGAGGCAGTCTGTAATCCTCCTGCTACTCGATTTATCAGCGGCCTTTGACACTGTTGATCACTCGACACTACTCTCCACTAGCTTTGGGATCAAGGGTACTGTGTTGGCTTGGTAAGTCCTCACTTCGCTCATTGAACCGTGGTGTGCCTCAGGGCTCAGTCCTGGGACCGTTACTATTACTAATTTACACTTCTCCCATTGGCAAGATAATCAGACGTCATGGCCTCCAGTATCATCTTTACGCTGATGACTCGCGGCTGTATGTATCTTTTAACGAAGAGTCTGCAGCGGATCTTCAGAGAGCTAAATCTAGTGTTGAGCTATGCGCCAGAGACATCGACAATTGGATGCTACACAATGGACTAAAACTCAATCAGGATAAATCTGAACTGCTTGTCTTTACATCAAAGTTTTGTGCTGTTCCTGAACTGGATTCTGTCGTCGTTATTGATGAATCAATAACGCCTGAACCGCATGCTAGAAACCTTGGGGTTATCCTAGATACATATCTTACTTTTAACAGCCATATAGCTAAAGTGTGCAAGGTCTCTCACTTTCATCTTAGAAATATCTCCAAGATTTGAAAATTTCTTTCAAAAGAGTCTACAGAAATTTTCATACATGCTTTTGTCAGCTCAAAACCGGACCATTGTAATTCACTTTTGTATGGACTGCCTGCTTATCAGTTAGCTAAGCTACAGGTTTTACAGAACAATGCTGCTCGTGTTGTTTCTTCAACCAGAAAATATGATCATATTACACCTGTACTTAAGAGTCTCCACTGGTTACCGGTTAAATTTAGAATAGTTTTTAAAGTTTTACTCTTGGTTTATAAAGCACTTAACTAATGTTGGCATGGCGCCGCCCTGTCTTAATGATATGTTATGTTACAGATCTTATTCACGGTCAATTAGGTCAGCCTCACAGAAACTTATTGTTGTGCATCGCACTAACATGAAATCGTATGGTGACCGAGCATTCTCAATTGCCGGCCCAAAACTGTGGAACCAGCTTCCATTATCTATTAGAGAATCGAGTAGTGTAGATAGTTTTAAAAAATCGCTTTAAGACCTATTTATTTCGTTTGGCTTATTCTTAGGTTTAGGGTTTCTTTTCTCCTTTTCTTTTTTTCATATTGTTTAAATGGGAATTCGATTTTTATGAATAATATTTAACATTGTAAAGCGCCTAGGGCAACTATTGGTTAGGCGCTATATAAATGTATTATATTATTATCTTATTATTATTATAACAGAGAGACTTAAATTAAAAGTTGATGTTTGACCTGATTTCACAGTTTGATAATCTTTTCACCTAATGTAAGCTGTGATAGTATTTCAAATGAAAGCTAATGAAAGAGGCGAAAAATGGAACCGTGCAAAATGCCGTATGCATTTTTTCAAGGAAAAAACAACTATAACGAAATGTTGGCGTATGCTCCCCCCCAGATATCTCAGTATTCCTTTGACACTGCTTGAATATGATGTCACTTGATCCACAGAAATGTGGCTATCTGAACAAACTATAATAAATGACAACTGATCTAAAACATTGGAAAAGAAGCACTATTATTGTCCTTAAGACGCCTTGTTTACTGCACGAGACCCCTTTCTTGTTAACGGTGTAGATGTTGATGGTCAGTTTCACTGAGTTTTTTTCTTATAAAGCTATGCTCAGAGCTTACAACTTATGCTGTGACTTGTCGTCAGCGCCCAAAACCAACAAATTAATCAGTAGAAATCCGTGAATGTTTGTAAAACCTCAAGAGTTATAATCAACATATGAGGTGTTAACAGGAAAAAGGTCTACTGAAGAAAGTCGGAGAGACTAAAACCTGCAGATTGATGTTTGGACCAACTTCTTACTGTTTTTAGATGCTAGTTTTCTTTATTTTTTTACAACATGCAAGATAGGTCAGTATTTCCAAATATAAGCCAATGAAAGACGCGCGAAATGTTTCATGTTTAAAATGGACGGTGAAAAAAACATCAAAGTTTACAAAATTGGTGAAAAAATGTCCTTCAAGCCGGATTCGAACCAGCGACCTAAGGATATCATTAAAACAACTACAGTCCTCCGCTCTACCAACTGAGCTATCGAAGGCACATATGTTGTTCTACTCAACTTGAAGGTTGTATACCTATGCAACACAACTTGCAGAGACACAGAGAAAGTGTGCTTCTGTTTGTTAACATCCAATTTCATTTGTAAATTGTTGATAGCTAGCCGGTGTAAAACGTTCCAGCCACAGGCAACTCAAGCTTATATTGTGAAATGGGCCATTTTATAAGATTTTGTGTTGGGGGTTTACCCAATTTAAATTTCCCATACAAAGTCTTACAAATAGCTCGCTCCCGAAGCTCCCATACACTAATATAAACCATATAAGCTCGGGCCGCCTGTGGTTATTTAGGTAAGTTTCATAAAAATAATGTCAGCACAGGTAGCCCAAGCATTAAATGCGAATTACGGTATTTAAGTCAACATATAAGGGATCGGGATTGTCGCCGATTTTAAGCAAATGTATGGGAATAACAACAGATGCCGAGATTTTGTCTGAAAATAATAAAATACTCCACTTTAATCACGCTGGAAACGCTTCAGCAGGACCAGAAACGACAACAGTACACATTGGCTGAGGTAAGTTGCATGTACTCGGTCTCATTGCTTTTATGCTTGTCTGCCATTTATAAATATGGTGTATATTGTAAGATAAAGAGTACTGTTTCACGCTTTGGTGAACACACAAGTGATGCGTAAAAGCCTTTTCCTGACGTGTATCTAGCTCAAATATTAGGTCGGAAGCAGCTAGAAAATTTTGCGGAGAAAGCAACATTCCTCACAGGTTCAGTTTGCTCAATCGAACTTGAAAAAGAATCTTTTCAATGCTATTAAATTTCCTGGGTTTTAATAACATTTTTTAAATATAAGGGTAAGGTTACAATTGGGACGTAAGTTCTGATATTTTCCTCTGTCACACCAAAGGAGACTAGAGGCAACTTTGTGCGATTTAAGGTGACTCTGTTCAACTTAAGGAAAGTTTTGGTTCCAGAATAGGTCTCAGTTCAGTGCCAGTGTTTGATCCATGAAATTGGTTGGATTATGACATATAGACTATATTGCCAATTTAGTGTCAGTGTTCCTTTGGAGACTGCATCTGTAGAGTTCAGCACGAAATGTGATGAGGTAGAGCCATGTAGTCGGTTGGATAGTTTAACGTATCGTGCCAGTTTAGTGCCGGTGTTTCATTGGAGACTGCACCGGTACAGATCAGCACGAAAAGTGATGTGATTGTTCCATGCAGTCGGTTGGATTCTGACGTATCGTGCCAGTTGGGTGCCATTGTTTCATTGGAGACTGCACCGATATAGATCAGCACGAAAAGTGATATGATTGTTCCATACATGCAGTCGGTTGGATTCTGACGTATCGTGCCAATTTAGTGCCCGTGTTTCATTGGAGACTGCACCGGTACAGATCATCACGAAAAGTAATGTGATTATTCCATACAATCGGTTGGATTCTAACGTATCGTGCACGTTTAGTGCCACTGTCTCATTGGAGACTGCATCCGTAGGTTTCAGCACGAAATGTGATATGGTAATTCAATGCAGTCGGTTGGATTCTTAAATATCGTGCAAGTTTAGTGCCGGTGTTTCTTTGGAGACTGCACCCGTTGAGCTGAGCACGAAATGTGATGTTGTAATTTCATGCAGTCGGTCGGATTCTGATGTACTGTGCCAGTTTAGTGCCAGTGCTTTATTGGAGACTTCACCCGTACAGATCAGCACGAAATGTGATGAGGCAGTGCCATGCAGTCGGTTGGATTCTGACTTATCAAATCAGTTTAGTGCCAGTGTTTCATTGGAGACTGCACCCGTAGGTTTCAGCGCAAAATGTGATATGGTAATTTAATGCAGTCGGTTGGATTCTTTCGTATCGTTCCAGTTTAGTGCCAGTGTTTCTTTGGAGACTGCACTGGTATAGATCAGCACGAAAAGTGATGTGATTATTTCATGCAATCGATTGGATTCTGACGTATCGTGCACGTTTAGTGCCACTGTCTCATTGGAGACTGCACCCGTAGAGTTCGGCATGAAATATGATGTTGTAATTCGATGCATTCAGTTGGATTCTGATGTATTGTGCAAGTTTAGTGCCAGATTTTTATTGGAGACTGCACTCGTAGAGTTCAGCATGAAATGTAATACGGTAGTGCCATGCAATTGGCCGGATTCTGACGTATCGTGCAAATTTAGTGCCAGAGTTTCAGTGGAGATTGCACCCGTAGAGCTTGGCACGAAATGTGATGTGGTATTGCCATGCAGTCGGTTGGATTCTTACGTATCGTGCAAGTTTAGTGCCGGTGTTTCATTGGAGACTGCACCTGTAGAGTTCAGCACGAAATTTGATGTTTTAATTTCATGCAGTCAGTTGGATTCTGATGTACTGTGCCAGTTTAGTGCCGGAGTTTCATTGGAGACTGCACTCGTAGAATTCGGCATAAAATGTGATACGGTAGTGTCATGCCGTCGGTTGGGTTCTGACGTATCGTGCAAGTTTAGTGCCAGTGTTTCGTTGGAGATTGCACACGTAGAGTTCAGGTCAAAATGTGATGTTGTAATTCCATGCAGTCGGTTGGATTCTGATGTATTGTGCCAGTTCAGTGCCAGTGTTTCATTGGAGACTGCACCCGTAGAGTTCGGCACGAAATGTGATGTGGTTATTCCATGCAGTCGGTTGGATTCTTACGTAACGTGCCTTGATGTGTTTTGTAAAGATATTTGTCTTAACTGTGTCGTCATCCATGTTTCCATCAAACTCCTTCGGAAACAAGACAGTATTTAATAGGGAACACAACGCTAACAGAGAGCAATGTAGTACAACAGTAAACATATTACAGCCTAATGCAAGGCACTGCAGCCGAACAAGATACTAAATATCGTAATAATAATGGTGATGACAATGATTATTAGTGATAATAATATTTAAAATGATAATGAAGATGGTGATGAAGATGATAATGAAAGTAATAGTAATAATAATGATAATAATATATTTATCCGGTTGAATTGCTTAGTTTACATAAATAAAATAAAAATGACCAAGCAGAACATGCGAAAACAACATTAACGCCTTATTTTGTTTATGCTCAGTTTATCAAACGGCCAAACAGCAAATTGGGTAACAACGCAACGATTAATTATAAATTTTAAAAATTAAAACGGGAGACGAAAAATAGCCGCTTTAACGTCAACAAAGAAGCAACACAGCCGAACAAAAAACAGTAAACTTTCAAAGTGTAAGTGAAAACTCTCTAGAAATCATCCTGAGTCGAACTTTTCCTGTTGCCTGCGCACGCAAACGCGCCTGCTCGCAGGCTACTGACCGAGTGTCGTAACACGGAGATTGCTTTTTCATAGTTCAATCTGCGGCTTGGACAAGAATGTGATCCTATTGGACCCTTGTTCCAACGACCGAGCACTTTTACAGGTCTTGATATTATTTTCTTATCTTAAACTTTTCTGCAATCAATATTGGAGTTAATTGTCACACGATCCAACTAGTGATTATTAGGTTTCGCATAAATCGCAAGCTCAGTGTTTGGTAAATCAAGATAAGCCATGCAGAGAAACTTTCTATAAGGCACAACGGGTATACTGATTAAGTCGACATCAAACAGCTGTCACAGGGTATACATTGAGACTTGAGTGTGATGTGTCAGCGTCCAGCAGAATACAACAGACCTTTCACCGTGGGACGCGCGGTTTCGGGTAAAATCTAACACAAGAGAGATGAAGATCGAGAACGCCAAACGGCAAGAATAGAAAAGAATTACAAAATTCTTTGCAGTGACGCTGGCTAACGCTGCATAGTATTTCATATCTACTCTAAAGGATCGCAAATAGGACCTTTTGTAGGAAAAAGGACTATTAAGCAGTCTAGTCAGTTGGAAAATTTAAATGCAAGGTCATTTCTGCCGCTTGCTCTCTCTTAAATAATTAACACTCCTGATCATATCCAGCCCAAAATCAGACCTGCATTGTTTTCTGTACTAGCACCTGATGGACTTAAATACCGCGGGCACTTTTATCGCCCCCTTCCCTCTCTTCCCGCCACCTCAGTCCAAATAGGGTTGTTATTTGGAGTTTGAAACTGAACCAAAAAATAATGGTTTTAGCTTATCTGGTTTGAAAACCGGACTTCTAACCCCAAGATTCACAATGTACATATTTCTTTAAAAATTTTATCTTGTTATCGGTATGTTTTATGTCATATATGTACATGTTGTATTTTTCGTATTGTATCCTCGAAGATGTTAGCTATATCCAGCTACCCTGTAAATTCGAGAATAAATAAAGTTTATGTATGTATGTGTGTATGTATGTATGTATGTATGTAAGCACTTCAACTAGAATATATTTTGACTTACACTCGGTACAGCTTTTCAAATGTCAATAGACCTATCATTTCCCGGCCCAATCAACCCTCTCCCTGCCTGGATAATACCTTCTCTACACCGTTTTCTGTATACTGGTTCCACTGTGTCCCAGTCTCACTGAACGCTATTTTGTATTTCGTAATTCTTTGCCCTCCGCCCGCTGCCGCTGGCCTCCCCTGTGTGGCAATCTTGGTCACCCATTTCACTTGTCCAAGGTCCACTTGGAACCATTCCCCTTGTCGATTAGCGCCAGAGGCATAGGCGCCTATATCAATCGCAGAGTTATACGGTTGTGCTGGAGAATTGTTCAGCCTTCCGCGAAACGGTTCGTGGCCAGATGGACCCCACACGGTCGAAGCTGTGATGCTGCGGTCTGGAATGGCCCCATTTTCCATTCCAAGAGGCGCGGTACATTCTGGTAGCAGTTACAAAGCAATGTATTAAAAGATTGACTGAAATCTTCATTAAAATAAAAACAGAGCCTTTAAATAATGTTACAAAAACATTCACTAAGACATCTTGACAAACACGTTAGGCGATAGCA
Organism: Umimayanthus nakama; assembly: GCA_027574985.1. Classification (NCBI taxonomy): domain Eukaryota; kingdom Metazoa; phylum Cnidaria; class Anthozoa; order Zoantharia; family Parazoanthidae; genus Umimayanthus; species Umimayanthus nakama. Next base: position 4,236 of record JAOBRG010140326.1, on the reverse strand, counting down.
GTTACAAAGCTCACCCCAGCGATCTGGGGTTCGATATGCTTCAAGTAAAAGCAATGTTTGTCTGACCTTGACTTCGGGAAGCCAAGGTCCCCCAGCCCGTTACCCATCGTCATATTAGCAGGCCCCAAATATGGTAAGTTTAAGTGCTGTATAAGTATCCCGGATGACAACTTCTGAGCGACAGCCCAAGAAAGAACATGAGCCCACACGTAGAAAGAGAACATCCCTGACTTTGTTGGGATTTGAACCAACGGCCTCGGAACAAATCCGCAGCTTGGGGGAACACCCGTGGGTAAAAAGGAAAGGGATAACCGTCGCAAGAAAACTATCCTAAAACTTTTTTCCAAAAAATTGCGCACTCTAAAAATACTTCCTGGTCAAAATTTAACCTAAAGATACCAACAAAACGGAGTTGGTCAAAGAAACATAATCAAAAGATCTGTTTTTATTCCCTAAACAATACCAGTTTTATCTTCTTAACAGATTTTGCTTGAAAACCATCTAAAAATACTAGAAAAGGCCAGATGGGAACTGGTTGTTGGTAAGTAAGATGTAAGTGAACACGTAAGTGAAGGGGTAACCAGGAAGGTTTTGCCGCTCAGTATATACTACCAAACATGTACAGTGGTTTAACTGTGGTAAGTGTGTAATAACTAAGTCAACCAGTCTAAAGACTGATAAGTGATATATCACACTCCATGCGGAGGTTGTAGAGCACGAACAAAGTGCAACAAGCGTGCTCGTACCACAACTCATTAGAAAAAAACAGTGGTTTTATAAGGCTTCAGTAAGTAGAGTTGACTGAGTGTCTGTAATTGTTGTTCTATTTTTATAGTTAAGAATTCTAATACCATATGTTCTAGTCTCTTTGGGTCTCACTTTATGTGTCATTTTCTATAGGTAGTGTAGGAATCTCGTTTTTACCCTAATGGGTTGTAATTTAATACACCCTCCAATCTTTCATTGAGCATTGCTATAACCCATGCATGCGACTTTGTGGAAATCTCTCTTCTATAGACACCATTTTTACCCTCCGATAGCCAATCAGATTTCTTGTTTGCTATGCCCTGTTTCAAATTTCATTTTTATTTAAGTTGTTTTAAAATTTGGATATCTCTATCTATATGTATATCTATCTATCTATCTATCTATCTATTTATATGTATCTATCTATGTAGCTATGTATCTATCTATGTATCTATGTATCTATATATCTATGTATGTGTGTATGTATGTATGTATCTATATATATGCATATGTTTAGTTTTTAAATTAAGCGTAGTTACAAAATCATGTAATAAGGAAACGAACAGACGGGACCTGAACCTTACACAGATATCTCAAGAAACGTAACTAGCCAGAATTGAAAACACGCTTCTCTCGTCAGCTGGTAAACGTTAACTATAATTGGTCATTTTTGAACATGTATAAAAGCCTGGGGCTGGTTGCTCGAAGGTGAGGTAGCGCTAACTCAGAGTTAAATGTTAAACACACGACTGAGTTTACCTTCTTAAAGATTGATTTTGACAGTTATTTTTGGTTTTCATAATTGGGTTTCCTTGAAGTGTTCTTCAATAATAATTTGAGAAGACTAGATGCGCTTCTAGATGAAGGAATAAAGTTAAACCTGGTTTAAATTTAACTCACCTTCGAGCAACCGACCCCAGCAGAACTCTAATGAACCGTCAGCTATGATTTTTTTGGTTTTCATTTTGAAGTTAACACATTTGTCTTCCATTGAGTTATTGGCAAAAGATTACGCATAATATAATGGAGTCGAGCAGCTTTCTCTTGTAACATTTTCGCAAAGACATTTTCAACAAATTGTAAAACTTACCTCGGCATAACGGTTTAACGTAGCCATGGTCATGACTACACTTACACTGAAATGTGTCCAGCCGATAGTTTGGAATACATAACGCGCCATTCAGACAAGGGTTCCTGTTACACCGGCTCTGATGCAACAACAGTTTTGAGCTTGGTGAGTCACAGTAAGCTACCTGAATAGTTCTATGTAATTCGATTTAATTACCGTAATCACTTTTCTTATAACTATTTTCACTTTCATTGTTATTATCATTACCATTTTAGTATCATTGTCACTATATCGTTATCATTATTTTATTGTTAGTATTCAGACTTGGGTTCCTTTGACACTTACTCTGATCCAAGAACAAACTGAACTTAGCGAGTCAAAGTAATCTACCTGAAGCATTCTATGTACCTCGGCCGTGTAACTATATTAATCACTATCATTACCAATAACTTCATTTTCATTTTTTTTTTACCATTACAGTGGTACCCCAGCTTAACGACCTTCGGTTCAACGATATTCCTGGTATAAAGATTCGTTGGGAGTAGAACCCCGGTATAATTCGTGAGCGCGCACATGCTGAAGTTTCACGCGCTTTGGAGACTGCACTCCTTCAAGCGTTTTGTTGGAAATTTCGCTGCAGTCGCTTAATTTTCTACCCTTTTCTTTTTTTTGTTGAAGTAATATAATGACCACGCTGATGAAAAATCTAATTTTTTTGCTGAGTTTTAAGAGAAAATGAAAACTATCTGTGGTTTCGTCTGAAATCATGACAATGTCGCGATTTCGTGAAAAATTACAACAGTAATCTAGCCTGTGATTGGCTGAAAACATTTTCAAGGATACTTAGCCATAGAGTAAGAATGTGAAATTGACTGAACTTCAAACAAACCTTGATGAAGTAATGACTGTGGACAGCACTAGCAGACAGTACAACAGTTGAGTTATACCTGTCAGAAGCCAGCAACTCACAGTCTACAGCTGTGCTGGTGACAGAGTGGAGGTTAAAGGAGATACACCTCGGAGACTGCAAGCACGTGAAGGAACATTCTATAGAGCTGCTAGCTCGAGTAGTTTGGATAATTACACCGAGAAGCCGGTGGGATTTTTCACGTAGAAATGTACCAGTACGAATTGTATCGCCGTAGACTTTTTGAGCGACGCTGTGTTTGAAAACAAAAAACAGAACTAACTGAAGAATTGCGTTCAGGTTCGTGAGAAACTGGTTCTTGTTGTAACTCATTGCATAGATCCGAATTCAGGTTGAATAGCTCCAGCTCATATCTGTATAATGCCAAACTGCTGAAATAGCGAAAAAAGATTCGGGTTGAGTTTTTGTATTCTAATCCGAACGCAAGGAACGTTGCGAAGTTTCCAGCATCCGGACTGTTTTAATAATTAATGACTTCCAGCAATCAAAAACAAACATTCTGTGGTTAATCTGGAGCTGGTAACTTTGAAAAACCACTTGCTTTGTTTGAATTAAATCATAACTCCAAGGCATTTTGACACTTTTGGCTTGTTCAGATTTCTTAACGATATGTAGATGGAAACTAAGCCCATAAACTTAAAAAAGTCGTTCATGGTTTGGTTTAGCATTAATTATTAAACAGCTAGTTTCACAGAAAAAATTAAAACATAAAAGAGCAAACTCCCTGCTGACACCGAACAGACTGCAAGGAGAGAAGACGAACAAGAAAAATTTTAACACTAAGTTATCCCACTTGAGATAGACTAGCTAAAGTTTAACTGAAAACAATTAATTTTTTTGTACATAAAGTGGTAATAATTTTTTACAAAAACTTTAAAACATACGTCTTTAATAACTCGGTGACCATGTTGTGCAGGGTTTGCTGTTTTATGTAGTTCTTTTAGGCAAAGGGACTAATAGAACGCTTAAACTTGTTAATTGAGGACAGAAAGTGAGTAATGCGCCTGGAAAATACGGCTTGATAAGTCGCAAAAACCAGTATTGAACAATGGCCTGCCAGGAGACACAGTGACGAGGAATAGACAGAAGACATACAGAGAATTTACAAAACATACAATACCACATTCTATCCACATTTCACCGTTTACCATCATATTTCGATAGGCTTTATTTAGATTTATTAAAAATGAAATGCGCAGTATGTTAAATTTGAAAAGTAAATAAAAACTGCTGTGCAGGAAATGCCCAGTTTTCTAGCTGGATGCTAGCCATGCTTTGTGTATATTTTATAAACAGACATCAATACAACAGAAAATTTAAAACACTAAATGTATTAGAACACTAAGAATAGGCAAGACCCTGAGACATCACACTAATCAATGGACGTCTCAGGGGCTCTCAAGGGAGATTATTAGTCTTTATTATATAAACTGCAGTGTTTTACAAGGATTTCTACCACCGAGAAATGTGGTATCTGAACACACGTAAAAAT